>MU184641.1:48479-137839 GCA_016904865.1 Pissodes strobi | reverse complement strand
ACACGACTTACTCTAGTTTCATTTGTCTTCATAAATCCTTCTATGTTCTATACTATATATGCTGTCTATTTTTCTATATACAGTGTTTTTATCTATGTAATTGTCTTATTAACACTCGGGTTTATAATATGCTTAATTATGTTAAGTTGCTTTCTGTTTCACTATATACAATTTATTATTTTCCATATTTATATTTCAACCTCCTAAGTGCCTTGTATATATAATTTTCTATGAGCACTTGGCTTTTATATTACAACTATTTACCTTGAAGCTTTGCCTCTCACCTTATTTTTGTGTTTGTCTTAGTTTTTTCTTAGTTTCTGCTTAGTTTCATATTTTACTTGAGTACTTGTTCCATATATAATTATTTCCCTATCCTCGTCCTCTTCACTAGTTTCACCTGCTTCCTGCACCATGGTTTCCTTCAGTTTCTCCTATACAAATCTGATGTATTGCTCCATTTTGATATCTTACTGATTCCTGATTATTGTTTATCAAGCGAATCAGTAGCTAATTCATTCATTCTTCTTTATACTTTTTTATACTCTTTTTTTTTACATATACTTAACTCTATATGTTTTTTAGGCATGGACTTATTGTTGCTACTTTTGCCAAAATAGCAGGTTCCCACAACGTAGCTAATTTCTGGCTTATTCCCGAGGTGGCGACTCTGCTGACATCTTGGAGCAATCCTGCATCTGGACAACTTCTATGGCGCGTCGTAGAACAGTCGAGATTTGAGGTTTATTGAACTTTAAAATTATATGTATAGATATACTATACTGGCCTAGCCTGCGTTTATTAATTGCTTAATTTCTTAATGATTTAGTTGATTTTATTGTTTAATTTAATTTATTAATGTTTTTGGGGCGTAGGCGGACTTGCTCCCTGTGCCGATAATTGTAATGACTTGATTTTATTATTATTATTATTATTATTATTATATTATTGCTTTTTGACGTAGAGACGCCTCCACCATACTGTCACGGATTGGTTTTTACTCGTGACGCCACGCCTTACTTAGCGTGCAGGAGAATAGCTTAGATTGGGAATCGCTCTACGTCAGGTGAGAAGAGATGATAAAGGAAACACGTTGATAAAAACAATATTAAGTTTATTTACAAACAAACTTAACAACGGTTATACTGTACGTGAGCAATAATAAATGCGTGTTTTGTTTATAGATGAGTTAAGAGTTTACACTATACCCAATGCATGTCTTCTCGAGGGAGGCTTAGTTTAAAGTGTTTCTAGGCCCTTGGTCACTGTTTTATTAATAAAGTCTATACGATCTGGGTTGTCTTTTATTTATGTATTTGTTTTAATATTTATATGGTAAGTCTTCTAGCGTCTCTCATTGACGGAATAGTTTAATTTAAGTTTGACACAAATTTCTAATGCACTTGCACTACTTATTAGAAATTTCCAAAAAGTCGCCTTACTCGAAATTTTGATACTTTACTCGTAGATTCGACTGTCACCACTTTTTAGATTCCCCCGGGTGCCTTGTACCTATGTATACGTACATCAAGGTTAGGTGAAGGGCTGATCACCCTGTACCTATGCACAGGTGCTCACAGATATTGAGCTACCCTAACTAACCCAAACTAGAGTAATTGTAATCATAAAACAATTTTCTGTACATTCTAGAGAACTAAGTTCTTTTAATTGTGCCACTTTATTATCAAAGGTGCGATTCAAGAATAATAAACTAGAGAAAGATGGTTACATCAACCGGATTTTTTCATTGACAGCTGTTCTATCGTGACGTAGCCACGTGACGAAGTTGGCACGAAAGCCTTAACAAACATATGGCAAAGACGTACGGGCAAGGCTATTTTTCATGTTTGGAGTTTATATAAAATTATATCATTTGTAGCTGTCTAAAATATCATTTCCAAAGAGAAAAGTTGAACATTCATTAGCTAAAAATTCGTTTTATTTTCTTGTGGCACTCAGAGTTCGACATTCTATTTCCAAATTATGGAAAATAAAATTGAATTAAGAAAGGCTTAGTTTTATAATTTGTGTGTATTAACTAGTAAGTGTTACGTTCAGAATGCTAATAACATGGGTGATAATGAATGAAAAATCCTTAATATGTGATTCGACATTGCTGTATGACATAATATATTTATGATATTTTAACGTGATCACAATCTAAGGAACTTAAACAATGTATAAAAATAAAATAAGAATTACTTTCCAGTGTATGTACGTGAACATACCTACTTTTTTAAAAACATTGTTTAAAACCTTAATAGCATTGTGACACACTGTGTAATAAAACCCCCAGTTTGACAACTTCTCTACAATATTAGTTAAAACATTATTATTCCCCCAGACTTGCTTACGTTTAAAAATGATTTAAGTTGTTCCTACCTTATTTAATAAAAAAAATCAATAAAAACACTACACTGAAAAATACTCTGCAAAACAGGCCCTCTGGTCTCTACATTAATCTTAACTTTATGGGATTTTTTAGGATCACACGAAAAATATAATAAGTATCAAGTTTCTTAATCTTCAGAGCACCAAAACACAACTATCAATGGTTTTGAAACATCCGAAAATATCACTAAAAAAGCTAAAATCACAACAAAAACATAAAAAATACAATGACAGCAATGGCGAAGCGAAAACCGTTCGTCGTGCAGCAACGTCACAGCGACGACGATGTGTGTGAGGGGACCGCGGGGCAAGGGGCGATAGTAAGTGAACATAGGCCCTTATGGGAAGTAACCATCCTTCTTTAGTTTATTATTCTTGGGTGTGATTATGTCAACTTTAACGTTTTTATTGGAGCGTAGTAGTGAACACTGCTAGATATATTTTATATGACATAACCCAGCCACAAATAAAATAATTTTATATCGGTTGCATTTAAATTCTCTTTAAATTTTCTAATATTAAATTTGAACTGGTATGTTTCTGCATGTTTAGGAGGGGAAATTTTTTATATCCAAAACCGCTCTCGTATATTTCCAAGGCAATTTTGAATGCTATACTTACAAGAATTTAGAACTGCTGCATAGTGAATGCTATCTATATATTTAAACTAAAGCCCCTTGGATTGCCGAGCCAGGGAAAACAAAATCGTTTCCATATAAGAACCAGAGTCAGGATGACGTATGTTATTGTATCTGTTTAAGGAAAAACTTGAATGTGTCTAATTTAAATGCAGTTTTAGTTTGCGTTCAGAATTCCATACGCAGTTGTTATTAGCATATAAACTAAAAAAGGAGAATAATCTTCTTGCGGTCACGGCGATAAACAGATATAAATAGCTAAGGTTCTTCGTGTTCCTGAGTCATAAGCAGCTGCATGAGGTTTTAAACAGTAACCATCTGAATTGTTAAAATTACATTAATTTGAACAAAATAATTAAAATATTAATTTCAAAATATGTTTTTATTAGTAATTAACAAACACTTTTACTAAATATTTCTTATTTACGAAATCTGGCTTTAAAAAACAACTATTTTTAAAGAGAAAATATTTTCATACTACTCTTTTGTCATAAATTTGACCTCTTTAGTATGCCCTTAATCACTATCACTAATAGTAATTTATAACGCATTTTCAAAATTATATGCTTGAATCCACACAACTGTGTGTTTAAATTCAACACAAATTCAAAATCGAATCATCCCTTTTTTAAATATTTTCAAATTTCACTCAATTCTGCTAATATACGCAAACAAAAAACATGCCTTTGTGAGAGCCCTTTCCGACAGTCTTAGATACGCCAGAGATCTTATTTTTTTTAGTTCAGAGATCAAAGGACGTGTTCCCGAAAAGTCCTTTTGAACTTACCGAATGTAAATATAATCTTTTCCAACTCGTTTTTCCACACGAGTACTCTTACTTTTGGTTTACAAGTGAACACTCAGCTTCTTGTATAGACAAGAGGCACGAAACGAAATACTTATCTTTAAACATTTATGTATACAGCGAATGCAAAATTTCGCAGCCTTTTAAGCTCTATATCAAATATTTTTATTAGCAGGAATCTACGTTTCCTATAAGCTAAAAACTTAATTTAGCATTTATTAAGTGTTAATTTTTTCATTAGATTAGGTAAATTAAACTTCAATTTAAATTAGCTATATAACCTTGTTAATATACATTATAAGCAGATGCCGGTTGAGAATTTTATAAATTTTGCTCTGGTTAGTTTCTCAGTTCAACTACTTTTGCACAATCTGTTCGTATTGAAGCTCTTAAGTCATCATTTTGTTTGCAGTACGCACATTCTCTTTATTCATCCTTCAACGTACTTGCTGATATTCTCAGATAGGATCTACAGAAAAGGGATTTCCTTAAATGCGATAATATAGGTACATCGTACGACCTTTTTCCGGATATTAAAGACCCTGTTGAGCTAAACCGATTTACCCAGAATATCAAATTGTATGAAATATTTGACTGGACCAAGCCAAAATAATACAGGTTCAAATATTAAATAAAACAAATCTCGAGCTTATTTGGTTTTCAAAAGAATTGAAGTATTGTCTTCTACGATGGTGATATTTCATTATATCCTGAATGGAGCCGGAATAATTAATAACCCAGTTTCTAATATAGAAAGAAAAAGCTATTTCTATAACTATAAAATCGTGTTTAAGGGAAATGTATAGTGGAGGAAAAATTTACCTGTTTTTCTTGCATCAAATGCAATTATATAATATGTGCCTAGCCTAGAGCATCCTCAAGAAATATGTGAAATATATCTTAATAATGTATTTTCTCAAGAATAAGACAATAGTAATGTACAGTTTCCACTTAAAATTAATAATAAATATAAGATTTATTTTAACCCAAACTAACCTATAAACTGGTGCAAGCTGCTGATTTTTCTTATTGTTTATGGTAAGATTTTTAAGTCTTTAGAACGCGATTATGCAACTAAAACACTTGCTTGTTGTCTGTTTTGAGCTATGATTGTTTGCAGCTACTTTCCTGACTGTTTTCCGGCCATTGTAAGGCTGATCGTCAAAAATTCTGACACCTAGCAAAACTTGTACTATCTAATTTAATATTTTGTTTGAAAATGTATTTTCATTAAAAATGACATTTGTTTTATAACCAAACGAAAAATAAAATTATTGATTGCAGCAAAACAAGTTTTTAAAATAGACATAGAACAAATAGAAAATAAACTTGTTATTTGAAGAATAAGCAATAAAAAAACTAGACAAAAAATTGAAAACAAAAACTAAATAACATATTTGTACCTAATACAGATGCATATTATTCAGATTCTGATTCTGATGATAAATCTCTATTATAGTCATATGTTTTCATTTTTTTATACAATGTTTGCCTATTCGTAAAAAAATGTGAATATGAAATATAGAGAAATGCGTCAAAACAGTGAGGCTTGTAAGCTCTATTGTAAGATAGCACCGTTAAATCTAACGATAAATTCAGATAATTGCAAACAATGGTGGGAGTAATGGCTATAGACCCTTCTGAAGAGCCAAAAGAATTGACATCTTATTTTTAGCTTTCACTCTTCAGTTCGGTGTCCATATTACACAACGGAGGACCAGCTGAGGCGTTTCCAAAACAATAATAAAATTGAAGGATGGAATCCTTTGAATTTTTAATATGCTACAAATATACTTCCAACTTTCCTTACTATTACTTGACTAACAAGAATAAACATCAAGATTGTCCAATCCCGTTATAATAGAAGTAAAGGAAAAGTTTTTGACAAAAATATAATACACGTCTAAGATATATCTAGGAATAAAGCTTTGCAAAAGTGCTGCCTGATTTAAATCCCTTTTATGTCAGTATTCGTAACGTTAAGCCTTTATTCAATTTTAGAGTCATATAAATGTAAGAATAAACTATTTCAACATGATATTTCTCGTTTTATCTTTTATTTTAAATAGCTTCTGTATTTGGACATGCAGTGATGTACATGTTATACAATGTGCAAATCTTAGCACAATAGCTTAATTAAAATACTGATTTTATTCGCTAAAAACATCTCCGTGTTTTAAAATTCTGCCCTCAAAAACATAAGTCAAATTCGTCTTTTCGGAATAGTAAACAAATAGCATGAAAATAAAGTATGAAAAGCTTCCTTTCGGATATGCATAAAATTATTCTTTTTCTTCGTTCTTCTATTTTCTAATAGTATAGTGTATGTGCTAATATATTCGCTCTAGAAAACGATTTACCTCCCACTTTTTTGTCACAAGCTGAATTTTTCAGGGATGGAAGTACATGATAAGGTGACCCTTATTCCGGAGGTAATACAAAATTAGACTGTGCAAAAGGGCACTATCATCAAAAATCGAGATATTGATACCACCGTATAGAGAAAAAAATTGGTATTTTTTGGTCCAATGCACAAAAAGGTCTTTGTAGGGAGTATTTTTTTATGATTATTTACAAAAAATCATTTGCATTAGCTCTTATGGCGAAAAATAATTTGAAACGCAAATATTTCGGTTTCAGCCGGGCAAAAATGTAATTAACAAGTGGTCTTTTTTAAATATACCATTCATTTCCAAAGAAAGGAAGGCCTAAATGAGAAAATACTATTCTTTATAAAAGTTTCGCCTATGTCTTGAACAGGTAATAGAGCAAACCGCATATTTTTTGCTTGTAAACTAACAATGCTATAACAATAAATAATGAGAGACGTCATGGGTATACGCCGAAATTAATTTTGACCGCCAGTTACATCGACCCTTGTCTATCTTTCTCTTCGCCTTCACCCTTAGCATGCTTTGTTTCTCTCTGCGCGTCGGCAGATGCAACACATATAATATATTATTATAGACCTATTAAGATTTGTATTATTTTGTTTGTATTATAAAACTTCTCGTTAGGTGTCAATTTGCAATCTGCCATATTGATAGTTTTTATTAAAGAGTAATAAGTTTATGTGTTACATTAGGTATCTAGTAAATTGGGAAGAAATATAGAAATTTTTGCGCTTTTAGTATATACAGGTACATACATCTGTTTCAGGTGAATATTAAATGGGTGTCTCGGCACCCCTACAAATAAGAGTTCATTGGGAAATATTTTAGAACAATATGGAGTTACTTACAAAGACTTACCTGCGCCTATTGACTATGACAAAACTTGTCACATTTTTGATGGGATGGCAATAGTTCAAGGTTCAAGGTAACCCAAAAGTTGCTCATCATTTAAAGAATATGCCAATATATTTGCAAAAATTATTTTAAAAAATAAATTTAATGCTCAAAGGGTGTTATTTGATCATTATAAACAAAATTCTCTCAAAAATACAACACGCCAAACGAGAGGAACCCAGAAATCAATTGATATAGAAATTGACAGACCCAATATTCCACTTCCACAACAATGGAACTTGTTCACTCATTCGATATTTAACAAAAGACGTTTAACAAATTTTCTGTCAGAGCAACTTCTTGAAAATTCCATTCAGCAAAAGCATATCTAATTTGTAACTAGTGGTGGATTCGCGATTATCAATGAATATGGTACGAATTTCGAACAATCAAAAGACGATTTCTTAAATTCAAATCACGAAGAAGCTGATACTCGTATCTTATTACACATATTGTCAGCCAAAAATTCGGGGTATTTACGCTGCATTATTGATTGTAACGATACATATGATCTAGTCTTATTAATTTATTTTAAGAAGTTTTTGACTAAAGAGATATGGTTCAGAATGGGGCGAGGAGACTCAAGACGATTCCTAGCGGTACATGACTTAAATTTGGATTCTCTAACTGGGTGTGATACAACCAGCCAATTGTCTGGCATTGGGAAAAAACCTGTTGGAAAACCTACCTTGAACACCATCACTATTTGGATGGATTTGGCACTGATCAGTGCTCTGAAAGCATATTATCTAATCTTGAATTTTTTTTATAAAACTGTATTTAAAAACTGCCAATGTTACTTCCATTAACATTTTGAGGGGATTAATGGCTTCTTCTAAAACCATCGCTAAATTGCCACCGACTGAAGACGCCTGAAGATTACATTATTTAAGATGTTTTTACCAGCTACACATTTGACTAAGCTCTTTAAAGCCGCAGATGCAGCTTCCTAATGTTGAAGAGTATGCATGGAAAGTAGATTAGGATGGAAGTCTAATACCCACTCTTAAGACTCTGCCCGACCTGCCACCAGACATTACAGAACTTACGTCATGCAAATGCAAAAAAAGGTACTATATATCGATAATTTTCATAGGTGTACAATATTTTAACAAAATTATTCTGTTCTAGACTGTGCAACCAAAATTTGCAAATGCAGAAAAAAAAATATTGGCTGCATCGGTGCCTACACCTGTGTGACATAGAAAAACTGGAGAAATAGTTTAACCATAGCCGCTAATGTTTTGGAAAATGTTGATGCGTATGATGAATCAGATTCTGATAAATTTGCAAATCTTGTACTTATATATTTTAATAATATTATTAATTTATGCTTTATTTACCTATAATTATTTAAAAATATATTTTTCTTTGTTTTAGCAATTTATTGTTTTCTGTAAAGCCATAGCCTTACGGTATATATTATTGTTATTTCTTATTTTCCTTAAAAAATCAAAATGAAGTAATACACCCTATAAAACATTATTCGACTTCAAAGCTGATAAATCAATAATGCCTATAGAAAATAATGTACGAAATTGAAACCGATTCCATACTGAGAGAGATGCATGCGAGTCGAGACATTCGACGGTCAATGCTTGCTCTCTCGTAAAACCATGACATCACTAATTGTTTTTTACTATTACATTGTTAATTTAAAAGCAAAAAATACGGGGCCTACACTGTTGCCTTGTCAATACATAAGCGAAACTTTTATAAAGAATATTTTTTTTTCATTTAGGCCTTCTTTTTTCGTTAAATGAAAGGTATATTTTAAAAGACGACTTTTTAATTAAATTTTTGCACGGTTGAAACCGAGATATTAACGTTTAAATTTTTTTTTGGCCATAAGAGCTAATGCAAATGATTTTTTTTTAAATAATTATAAAAAAATACTTCCTACAAAGATCTTATTGCGCAATGGACCAAAAAATAAGTATTTCGTTCTCTATACGGTGGTATCAATATCTCGATTTTCGATGATAGTGCCCTTTTGCACAGTCTAATTTTGTATTACCTCCGGAATAAGAGTTATCTTATCATGTACTTTCATCCCTGAAAAATTCAGCTTGTGACACAGAAGTGGGAGGCAAAGTCAAAATTAGTTTATATAAATGTTTTATTTTTCATATCAAAGCCTTAAAAATGGAAAAAATGAAAAATTAACGATCATTTTGTATCAAGGATGTTATATACAGTCTTAAGCGATTCTCAATGGAAAACTGCAGAATATGTACTTTTGAATATTCATGATCATTATAAAATATGTTTAGATAATACGCATAATGATTATCTTTCAAGATCAAGTACCAAGATCAAACTTTAAACTCATTATATTACATATGCCTCCTTTCTATTAGCGTTGGCCCCCAATGCTTGAAAACATATTTTGTGGTTAAAATGTCCAAAACTCATTGCTAATGAGTGTAAAAGGAAAGAAAAGAATATTCCAATAATTAAAGATTATTACCGAATGCACAAAAGAACCTTTTCTATAGTGAAAACGTTCAAAATTCATTGCCAATGACTAGATATATAAAAAAGAAAAAACCTGCCTAATGATTAAAGAGACAGTTCACATTATTACAGTATTAGGTATATGCTACATTTCAAAGCACTAGTCTTGGTCCTGCCTATAGCTTAGTTTCATCCTGGAGTTCAACCATTGGTCACCCCTATTCAGTTTACAATATTTGCTGTGAGTTTCCACTTGGCTGCTCTTTGTAAAAGGGCTGCTTACCATCTGACCAGATTGCAGGATGCCAGTGGATGGTGCTCCATGTACATAAGGAAAATATAGACAAAATAATGAGTAATAAATATTGACAATTACTTCTTGCTTTAACGTTTTCTCTTGATTTCGTAATTGATAATGAATAATATCGCTTTTTCAATTTTATCCTTAATTGCTAAGTTACTTATAACAATGAAACACTACTTTTTATCATGAGAATTGATATTGATATTGATATTCAACATTCCCAGACGTCTCCTGTAAGATCAGTATTTATTTTTCAAAGAATAAAAATAATAAGTGAATGAAACATATTCACTGAATATATGTTTATGTTGCAGCTAAGTTTAACAAATATGTATTAGGAGCTGTGGAACCCCACGTACCACAGAGTTTTTGAATGATGTTAGTTCCCATTCGAATTTTAGCAGCTGTATTTGAGAGATGTTTTTTGTAGGTCAGGGTTCTATCGAGGGTTACTCCTAGGTAATTTGGAGCTTTATTGAAAGGTAGAGTGTTATCATCAAGGCATACCTTATGTTCTTTATAGACTAGTTTATTATTAAGGGGGAAACACCAAGTCTCTGTTTTAGTAGAGCTGGGTTGGAGCCTCCATTTACGAAAATAATTTCCAAGAATTACTAAGCCTCTAGTCAGAACTTCCTCACTGGCTACCATCGCCCAGTTGTCGGCATATACAAGTTTTTTTGATGTAGTCGCAGGCATATCCGCAATATATAGGTTGAAAAGTAGTGGGGCTAGCATTGAGCTTTGTGGGAGACCGTTATTGAGCTTCATTTGCCTGCTTTGGTTATTGCCCAAAGTAACTTGAAAGGTCTATTACTGAGCATTTCATCTATGAGATTAGCTGTGTTTAGAGAGGGTGTAATTTGGAGGAATTTAAAGATTAGTCCTTGCTTCCATACAGTGTCGTATACTGCAGTTAAGTCGACAAACACTACCGATGTTTTTAGTTTTCTGTGGAAGCCAGCCTCTATATAACTAGTTACAGAATGAGTTTGGTCCGCGCAGCTCCGGTTTAGTCGAAAGCCTGCCTGCTCTATTGGGATGTTTTCAAGAAATGTCTGACTAATCCTATTATCTTTCGAGGAGCTTGGAGATCATGCTAAGTAGGGCTATACGGCGGTAGCTCTGAAGTTTGCCAGGTTTTAGTAAGGCGACGATTTTTGCCCTTTTTAGGAGGTGAGGCATGTTTCCTCTTTGTAGTATATCGGTGAATAACCTTGCTAGCCACCCTTTAGCATAACTTCTGCAGTGCCATAGAAATGTCTTCAGTTGTGAAGGGTTGGCTGTATAGCGTGTTATCTGCGGATGCCTGTTTGAGTTCTGTAAGCTCCTTTTTAACTTTAATAGTGTGTGCTCGATCTCTTGGGGCTCTAGATATTTTAGTGATATTAGTTGCAACACGTTTGGTGAGATGGAGTTAGATACACGTAAGCTTTTGCTCCCACCACCCAGTTCTCGTAGTAATAACCATGCTTTACGGCTAGATCTTGTCCAACTGATCAACAGTCTTTGCCCATTTATCTCGTCTGGCTGCATTCAAACTGTGCCACAGTTCATCCCCGATTTCCCTGTCGCCATTCTCCAAAAACTGCTAATATAGCTGTTCGCAGTCTTGGCTCCATCTTGGAATGTATTTTTCCCTGAACCCTCTGGAGATACTGGCTTTAGCTGCACCTATTGACGCACCAACGAATCTTTCGTTGTTCTGATACTTTGGCTCTATTCATCCCAAGCATTTATCGAGGTTTTCTGTAAACTTAGACCAGTTGGCTTTTCCGAAGTTCCATCTAGGACGATGTTTAACCCCACTTCTATGATCACAGGTCGATGTTGGGAGCGCGGGAAATCATTAAGGACCCTACGAGATGATGGTTGGCGATTGCTATCAGTTGAGACCAAGCATATGTCAGGGCAGGCTTCGGTTCCCCACGATGCTGATTTAAATGCACATCGATCTTTAGCGTCGATAATTAGGTAGGCATTCTGATCTTTCGCCCACTTCACCAGGTCACCGTTCTGTTCGGATTCCCTAGACTTACTTCCAGAGTTCTTGGTGGCTATTTAGATCTCCGACATATATGGCTGGATGGCCTAGGGTTTGGAGGGCTTGTTGGGGCTACTGCTTTGCGGGAGGCTTATAAATGTTATTTATTGTGGTTTCGCCAACTTTTACAATAACACCATGTATCTCATTTGCTGTTGATTCTGATTTCAGAACAGCAACCTCTAACCCGCAGCGGACATAAGTTGCTATTCCATAGAATGTGTGATAGGTGGCACCAATCAGGTCGTAGCCAGATATTTTACCTCTTGATCTCAGATGCTCTGCATTTTCAGTGTGAGTTTCTTGGATTGCGACCACGTCATTATCGTTATTCAGTAAAATCTTGCCTAAAAACTGGCGTTTGGCTCTGCTTATGCCTTCGATGTAAAGTTGACAAACTCGGATGCTTGGTCCAAGTTTTATTGTAGGTTGATCTTCTCAAAGACCAGTTTGACCGACTTTTCCAGGAGTCATCTTGATTTGATATGACGAGGAGATCCCTTTATGGAATTGCCTGGTCGCCAGTATTGTGCTAGTTCATTTAGCGTTACCCAGGGTGCACGTGCAGTATTACTACTACGGACTAGCATTTACACCCCAGGCAATGAAAAAATATATACATGGAATCGTTAAGACTTTAAGTTTAATAAATGCGACGTTGCAGTCAGCTCTGTATTACTAACTGTCAACAGCTCTGATCGCCTTTCTTTGTAGAAAAAAAAATATAGAACACACAAAATACTTGTATTTTACAATATTAATCACGCCTTGTTGAAGTTTTCACTTCTGTCGTGTGGACTTATTTCACTTGGCTCATGCTATGCCCTGAAATTGCATCGAAACACAAAGCACTCATCTGATAATTAATGCAAATTTATCTACTTTTATCGATTGAGTTAAAATTCTTTTACATTTTTGAAAGCTGTTAATATTTTTTAATAATTGTAAGTTTATGTTCATTCCTATACCTTAACATCAATCTTACATAAGCAATATTGTGCCTTAATGGCAAATAATATCATTTTCCTAGCACTTATTCCACATGATAAAATTCAATAAGATTTTTTCCTTGACTAGACACGAGTTGAGAAATAAGACTGCGAATCTTGAGTTTCTTCGCAAGCCAAGAGCTCAAGCCATTCTTTATTCCCTTTTCATAACTTTCGTTTCCATTAAAGTTATGCAACACGCAAACAACTTCAGGTGTTAAATTTCCCTCAAAGTTGTTTCTTACATAAAATATATAAAATTCCTAAAGAATCTTCGCTTCACTTTAATTTTCTTGTGAAAAATATAGTATTTGAATTATATCCAGTCCAATTAAGAGTTGTGTGAAAGCTTCCTATACTGAGTGGTTCAACGAAAACTTTTCACCTCGATTTTCAGTATTTAAAATGGAAATGTGGAAAAGTCATCAGAATTACTTAAAATCTAAACGAAAAACATACTTTAAAACAGCTCAAAGACCATGAAAATATAAATAAAAAATATTGAAGATATCGATATATTTTTATCATGAATATTTCATTTTAAAAATCAAACCTTACGTACAATCAAAATAATAGCTAGATAGTGTTCCTAAATCAATTTTTCTTTCAATTTCAGGATATGTAGATTAATTTTTGAATTTAGGAGCATTACTACGTGAACTCCTTTTTGCTGATAAGTCACGTGATTAAATACTAATAGTTTAGGATTTATACATGTTTCTACATCATACAAAATGGTTCATTACGCATTAGTGATTTAATGTATTTATAGCTCCTTTAAAAAAATAATTGCGTGCTATTATTTTATTGTCACAATAAATATGATAGGTATACAAAAACAATAAACAATATTGCAGAAAACTGTGAAGTAAATACTTATCACAATTCATAATCCACTCCTTGCAAATTTACTCATTTTGTAAAGCAATGAAAATACTCGATGCTAACAATTTCATTTACTGACCCGGCAGTCAAAATACTCAGATGAACGCCAGCTTCCTGAAGCGGCAGTCCATTTAAGGGCTCTAAGTTTAACATTAAATAATTCTTTTATTGAATCTATTATTTTCTTTGGTTGTAGGTAAACAATTATAATTATAAATACAGATGGACGTCGGTTAAGAATTTTCAAAATATTGGTTGGCTCATTTCTGTTACTTTTAAATATTCTTCTATTCCCATTCTGCATCAGGCTGAGTTGATCGGCTTGATAAATTTTTCTGCGAAACAGCACGAGAAATTAATATTTTCTTAAGACCAGATAGAAATTTAAGCAACACAAGAAGCTATTTCGACTAAATGATAATAAGGTTTGACATATATTATATTCACTGCCGATGATCAAATGAATATCGCGCGATATGTAACTAATGAAAAGCGATACAAAAGATTCACAGTATTACGATGCTATGTTCATAAAGTACTCTACAATTGATTCGCACCGGCCATAAAAGGTCTTAATTTGAAACATGGTAAGGAAGCCAAATAAAAAACCTTTTGCATTTCGCTTTCAGTGCCAGAAAGCACGTTCCTCCTCCTATATTTTCAGACTTAAAAGAGATCACAATATTCAAATTGTCCATAACAAGGAGGTCTGCATAGTAACCAAAGTTTATCAAAAAATTATGATCTTGTGAGTGGATTTTGATGCTTTTATGCACCAAGTTATCTCTCATCTCTGCTTAATTACGAAATTTATCGGGCAATCAAAGCATTTTCCACTGAACGGATTTAATTAATTCGCATATGTTCTCATTCACTGAGGTGTCATCTCTAGACAGTTTTGGAATTTTGAGTTTATCCCCATTTTCAAACGAAATATTCTCAGTTATTTTAAATCATGCAATGATATCGATTATTCTGAGAACAATTTAAACCTACGAATCCCCTTAAATTTTGACTCATGTGATATACCATTTTATTTAATTTATATCCTTAATGTGTCCATTATACAATGGCTGCAAATTAAATCTAATCAACTGTTACTGATATTCAATATTTTGTTGGTTCACACAAAAACAAATACCTACGCATTCATCAAATATTAATCTATTAATTACTAAACAAAAAACGATATTATGAAATAGAGTAACTTAAAATCGAAACAAAAGTTAACATATATAAAAATCAATATCTTGTTGGTTCACCTTAAGCCTGCAAAATATCTCGAGACATTTCTGGCATGGATAACACTTGCATTTCTATAAAATTTTGGGGAATTTCTTCCCACATAACTTACAAAAGTTCCAAAATTACCTCATTTTGGAGCTCTGTAAGTTATGCAGGTGGAACTCTCCTTGGCTCCGAATTCTTTTGAAGGGAATCCAGACATGTTATATAATGTCTGAAGACCTGGCCACGAATATTGTGAAACTTTGAATATCATAATTTCGTGCAAATGGCTCAGTAACGGCTTTGAAGAATTCAAACATTTATCTTTGACCTGCTAGATTGCCCGGAAATTATAATAAGCTCGTTTTCTCCGTTATACTTAGCCCCCGCTCCACAACCAAGTACCTCCGCTGCGATTCATTGAATGAATCTCCTGCGAAACTATGCACCCTTCTCTTCTTCCGGTTTCTAAATGTTGATCATGCAGCTTCCTGCGGATAGTTATGTTGATACTTTTAAGCCATTGCATTCGTCCTTTTTATTTTGATGGCCGTTCTGTTTGCTAGAGCACACTTGACAATAATTGCACGGTCATTACGATCTGTGGTTTACCCTCTTCGACCACTTCCTTATCTATACATCGTACTTCCTGTCTGTCTGTAGTGCTCCACCGCTCTCAGAGGTATGATACTTATCATTCCGTGGAGATTTGCGTACAAAAATCGATGCAAATTTTTAATGGCACTGACTATTTTAATAATACTACTTCTTGGTTACGCTAGTCATTTGACGTAGTTTTATTATTGAAACTGTCAGAGATCTTTTCCAGGCCAAGGGTGAACGAACAAGTTATTGAGGTTTTATTTGCATACGTCATAGTTTTTGTTTCACTTTTAGGAATAACTGTTTCAAAAAATCGGTTTTTGTTTAGTAATTAATAAATTACTATTTGATTAATGCTTACGTAATCGATGAAAACCTCCAACGAAATATTGAGTTTTTGATCAATGAATATGAATCAACAACATTCAAACTTAAGCGGATTCACATTACGGGAGGTTTAACTTGTTTCCGGAAGAGTCGATGTAACAGTCTGATTTTGCCACTATAAAAGATTATAACTTTTATTTTATATGCTGCATTTAGCAACAAAAGATTCTATGTTTTGGGGTAACAATTATTAAGTGTTATTCATTTATTTGATTTGTTGTCAATAAGACTAGTGGACTTCCAGTTGCAACATTTATTCATATTAATTAATTATACATACGATTATAATATACATAATATGTATTAGCTTTTATAACACTGTTGTGGCCGTATGTGGCTATTCTAGTCATCCTTTTTGTATGTAGTACTTTGTGACTGTATTTATTTTAGTGGATAATCTATTGGCTCGCTTAGGTTCATCAAACAACTAAAATATGAATAATTGTGACATTAGTTTAACTTTGCTTATTTATATTACAATAATTATGTTTACTTGCAGTTCTGTATTTAAGAACTTAATTAATAACCTACCTTTGATGCTAGTTAGATGTACTAAACTGCTCGTCAAAAAAAACGACGCACCTAGTTTTTTGGACAATATTTGAAAGCTTGTTATTGGAAACCTGCTTAACCGATCTTAAAAAACTTTGCAAATTCTGAATAGTTCATTCTTTGGCTCCTATGTCTAATTTTTGGAATAGGATATTTTGCACCTAACATATACTACAGGGTGTTAAAGAAAGAGGTTTTTTTTACAAAATTTCAAGTTATCCATATTTATGGGGTAGTTGAGATTGATAGTCGTAATACCTCTCTTTACTAACAGTTAGGTAATACCTCGGGACGTTTTTGAGATTTTGTAGATATCTTGGCTAACTACGATTATATGGCATTTTTTCGAAAATTGTTAATTTCCAGTTTAGTCCCAATAATTAGCAAACTACGGAAGGTATCGACGAATTGTGAACACGGCGTCTTACGGTAGGTCATATGCTACCAGTTTATGTACGTTACGTGCTCCATTAAACCAGAAAGTTCAAATAAGGGATATGTTTAACACAAAATCAATTTTTTTTTGAAAATCCAAAATAAAAATTCAAACCAAAGAAAATTATACTTGTAAACTTAAAATGTGACCTTAATACCATGGATTATTAACAATGGGGTATTTTCTCGAAACGGTTTTAGATTTTTGGTGATAAATCAGTCAGTTGTCAAAATATGGTAAAATTAGGATATTTCTTCGTATAACGGACGCGTGCAGGCTATAGTCATGCAATCTTCTACAAACCGTTGAACATCCATTCAAACAAGCTTTACAATTTTTGAAAATTATATTGTCCTTAATAAAGACAAACAAAATTAAACAACAAATTTTATAGAGCTCACCTACATTTATTATTATGTAACCTTATGAACTAACGGCAACAGGTGCATAACTACAAAAAAAAAGTAATTTACGGTAGAAATATTTAATATTTTGTGGGCCCACCGCCGACACGTATAACGTCCGCTACCCTCCTTGGCATACTATTCACCAAGACTGCAGTAAAGGCTTGGGGAATAGCCCCCCATTCTAAACTCACTGCATTTGCTAAATCATCCAGATTATTTAGTTCATACTCACCTGCATTTATCCTAAGTTTCATTCTACTCCATACATGCTCTAATAGATCGGGAGATCTAGCAGGCCACTCCATTCGTCCGATGTTATTCTCTCTCAAAACTTCTGAAAAACTCTGGCCCTGTGCGGACGAGCATTATCATCTATCAGGATAAAGTCATTTCCGAAGTTTTGAGCGAAAGGAATAACAATCTCATTCAAGCACATGTCTCTATATCTATTCGCATTCATACTTCCTTCAAACAAAACAACCAACTCAGTCTTACCGTTCTGTGTGAGTGTAATTTGAACGGTTGTAAGAGACAAAATCTCGTTTGTATGTTTATGGTATCGTTATACGAAGAAATATCCTTATTTTACCATATTTTGATAACTGACTGATTTATCACCAAAAATCAAAAACCGTTGCGAGAAAATACCCCATTTTTAATAATCCATGGTATACAGGTCGCATTTTAAGTTAACGAGTAAAATTTTCTATGGTTTGAATTTTTATTTTGAATTTTCAAAAAAAAAATTGATTTTGTGCAAAACATATCCCTTATTTGAACTTTCTGTTAATGGATCACATAACGTACATAAACTGGTAGCATATGACCTACCGTAAGACGCCGTGTGGACAATTCGTCGATACCTTCCATAGTTTGCTAATTATTGGGACTAAACTGGAAATTAACAATTTTCGAAAAATTGCCATATAATCGTAGTTAGCCAAGATATCCACAAAATCTCAAAAAAATCCCGAGGTATTACCTAACTGTAAGTAAGGAGAGGTATTACAACTATCAATCTCAACTACCCCATAAATGGGGATAACTTGAAATTTTGTAAAAAAAACATCTCTTTCTACTGTAGTATATGTTAGGTGCAAAAGATCTTATTCCAAAAATTAGCCATAAGAGTCAGGGAATCAACCATTCAGAATTTTCTTTCTTTCTTTTTTAAAATCGGTTGAGTAGTTTTCCAATAACGAGCTTTCAAATATTGTCCAAAAAACTAGGTGCGTCGTTTTTTTTGACGAGCAGTTTACTTTCGGTTTGAGTATTTCACTTGTACTCTCAGGCTGATATGGCTTTAGTTTATTGGGGTCGCATTGATTTGGTTTGGAGTACTGCTGCTGCCTTATTATTTACCTGATAATTGGAGAATAATTGTTAGTTTCTCTTCAATGGTAAAAAACTAGTACCCGTTGCTTATTTTCTTCTAAGACTTGTTGATTTTAGCAGACAGAACTGGTGGCGCTCACGAACTCCAGACCAGGAGCCGGGATATTTCAAACACGGTGTGAGGTTCGCTTTAATTAATAAGAAAATCGTGTTGCAATTGCATAATTTAAAATAAATGGGGAATATTGTCCAAACAAAAAATCACATTGCCTAAGTCAAGTTCTAATCGAAATGACAAAATAAAAAATTAAAAAAATTTTGAAAAAGCCTATATTATGGGAAATTGCAGTATTTCGAAAAAAAAAAAGAATATCTCATTAAATAAATTAAATGAGATAATTTCAAAAACATCTGGAAGTGATAACTTAGTACATAAGAACACGTATCAATCATAAAAAATGTTGACGCTTTTTAAATCGGAAAAAATACGGGGAGAAACGAGCTTTCTAGCACCGAAAGTGAAATCCAAATTGGACTTTATTTAAATTCTTTCACGTGTTACAACTTAGGACCTTTTTTGGCAGGTACGGATCAGTTGTGCAGCACGTTATCACCCGAGACTCCTTATGAATATGAAATGAATTAGCTCTAGCTCAACTCAATCAGCCCCTGTGCAGTAACAATTCCAATAAATATTGACTTTCATTTCAATATTGGAAAAAAATGGTATGCAGTAGCAGCTGTTGAAATCAATAAATTGAAATTTAATAACATTGAAATTAATGTCACTTAATGTCAAGTTATCATTTGGTAACATGGTGTTTGAAAGGTCCTCAAATAAAAAAAGAAGAAATTATTAACCTATAATTTCGTGTTGTGATTTATCTATTTAGTATAAACTAGGTCGGCCTAAAATTAATATAAATCTAAAGGTAAGTGTAGGTAAGTTAATTTAATGAACTATAAGTAGGTAGGTACAATAAAATACCATACTTACATTTAAATTATCTCAAATAAAAATGTGGTTTAGTATCTAAGCACTTTTCTAACAAATTTCTCTTATTAAAAAGCTAGCAGTGATCAGTATAAAGCCCTGATTGATTTAATATCTGAAACAAATTGCATAAAATTTGGAAAAGGTACACCCGAACAAAAAAAAGAGTCATGGGAAAGCATTTCGAGAGCCCTTAATGCTGTATGTGGTGTAGAAAAAAATGCAGAAGGGTGGAAAAAGGTTAGTTGCAAATGCTTATTAAGTAAATTAATATTATGAATACGCATACGTTTTTACCCTGAAATATATTTTATATTCTAGGCACTTACTGAAATGAAATCTCACATAAAATCAAAAATCAGAGCACAAAAGACTCTAAATGAGCTAGAGAAAAATGTGCTGATCTTATGGGTCTTTATATAGCATGTAAAGGATTACCTGATGTTTCAGAGCTAAAAGGACCAAAAAGCAGTATTCGTAAGAAAATAGAATGAATTAAGTATTTTTTTTTTAATTTAAATAAAATGTATCTATTTTTATTTAAAGAAGTATATACAGTTGAAGAGAACGGGAGCCTAGTTCCAGCAGATGTGAATGAGGAGGAAGACATAGAGGAAAAAATGGGAAGGAAGCTTGGCAGAAAGTGGAAGAGACTCAGGCTCAACAACCTGAATATCAGAGCAACAAGGCCTCAAAGTAATCGGGTGCTGTTAAGAAAAAACCTCCTAAATCTACCCAACGTAAGTATTTTGCTCTACCTTTTAATGTAGTCAGTAGTAATTAAAATTTGTTAGTATAGTATGTCAAGTTAACTAAACTCAGTAAATGTTTATTCTTATTTCACAGTCGTGTGTATTCTTATCTGATACACTCTGTAGCTATATATTATTAGTTTCTATTAAAATATTTGTAGTTATCTTGGAAAAGCATATAGAAAGCACCAACAAAGGCAGTAGCTGATGCTATTAATAATGTAGCTCTGGCCATAACCAAGAAAAATTAAGTTCCTCAATACAGGGTGTAAACGTGTAAATCTAGAATATATTTTTATGCCTGTTCTTTTTTATACCCTGTATACTAGTTATTGTTTTATTCTTGTTTCTTAGTTTTCTTTTTGAAAAAAATGTATTTAATTTTACAGAAAGTAAGTATATTATGTTATGCCAATAAAAAAATTGTGGTTTTATTTAGGTACAGCAACTAAAAAACAAAAACCTCTTCTGCCCAATACGAAATGAATATTAATTTCAAAAAAGTTGTGTTGTGAACTCAATAACGAAAGGAACACTTTACATATTCCAATAATACCTGATATTTTTTTAAAGATTTTTAGTGAATGGGAAAGAAACGTAAAAGCAAAGGCACGAAGAATTAGATTTGAACAAGAGCTTACAGGAGGGAGGATTCTTATAATTAAAATACTAACAAATCTCGAAAAACAGCTGTTAGAAGTATTATCAAAAATTTTAATTTTTGGTCATTCCCAAATAGAAGAATTGGAGTTTACTAAAAAAATAAAAGTCTCTAACTTTTACAGCTTTAAAACACAGAAGAAATTGGGAAGAAATGGCAAAAGACGCTTAAGTATGAGTTGCTTTATTACTATTATTTTATAATATGTGTTTATTTTTTAGGAAAATGTATTGAGTTGCGGCACACAAAACAGCTAAAAAATAGTTTAGTTGCAATAGAAAACAGTTTTACTATTCTAAGTGAAGCCTTACTGAACCTTACACAGGCTCTCAATTTAAATAGATAGAAGATTAAATACTTTTTCGACAACATATCAATTAAGTTTTTAATTTACCTCCTATGCTTAAAAACAATTAAATATAATATTAAAATATTATAATTATATATTAAAATAAATATATTTAAACACGATAATTTTGAATCACTCTATTTCTAACAATTTGACCATCTTGTAAGCAAATTCTTTCTAGAGGATCTAATTTGCCCGCATCTTGGACCACATTTTCATCCTCCTCTTCATCATTCTCATTGCAGTCATCGATTTTTTTGACTAAGAATTACAATTACAACCATTCATATTTTCATTCCTATCGATGCATAAGTTATGTATAAGAATATATAATTTTTGCTGCTCCTTCTGGACAATAATGTAAGGTTCTGTGCTTAAGGCAACATCTAAATCGTTGCATCAATAACCTATTTGTTCTTCTACCGTGTATCGAACTGATTTATGACGACGGTTTATTCCCTTTCATTATTAGTTAATGGGTTGGGAATAGGCTTTAGTAACCATGGCTCCAATGGGTATGCGGAATCTCCTGCAAAATGTGAAATTTGATGACATGGACTTGATATTTAAAGTAAAATTCAAACTTGCCTAATAAATATGTCATCTGGTTTCTATTTTGCCTAAACATGTTGGCCAAATGGGTGCGTACTAAGGATGTTTTCCAGATTGCTGAGTCATGAATAGATCCCGGAAATCTGGCATTAATATTAATAATTTTTAGTTTTCCATTACAAATCTGCAAGTAAAGAAAAATTAGGTAGGCAGAAATATCACATATGTAATAAGACTCCAAAAAAGAATAGTAGAAAATCATTACATACTATCTGAACATTTAAGCTATAATATTGCTTTCTGCAGTAAAATATTGCACCAGGCATTTCTGGATCTTACGTTTTGGGTACAATCAACACATCCTATTATACCTGGAAATCCATCACCCATTTCCATGAATCTATAAAAACATTTGCCCAATTTGGGCTAACATCCAGTGATCTAATTCCCTAGAAACCCTGAAGGGTCCTTTAAATGTCGCTTCTGGTAAAGTAGCGGATCACTTTTGTCCCTCAATATTTTTCTTTCTAAATTTAAATCGCGTCTAAAAGTAAGTAGATGTTGAGATGCAAGTCGAGATTTGTTTTAATCAATACTTCATTTACGTTTAATATACCTCTGATTTTCATTTTCTAACAATGCGGCATAAAGAACTAAATCCATTTTCACAAAATTGTAACTAGAAAAACTTGCACAAAGGTACCGATACCAAACCAAGACAAAAAGTAGTAAAAATAGATTAGAACTTCTAATTTCAATTTCTTTACCGGCCCAGTTTTCCTTCACGTTAAAATTATTGACATTTTTTCACTCTTAACTTATAATAATAATCAAAATTGCCCTAGTGCATACCAATTATTGAAATATACAAGGGCACTTGACTTTATTTCAAGTATTGAAAACTATTATGCCAATTTATTGATTAAAGTGCCATCCTGCATATCAAACCGCCATTTTTATTGAAAGCTCTGTGAAATATCATCTTTATGCCGTTATTTCAAACTTGACATCAAGTCAAGGTACTTACTGCATAGGGCTGATTGACTTCAGAACTTGATACATTGAAAATGCAATCCAAGAAGAGAAAGTAAAGTTGTAGAAACTTATAATAACTTTTCTTCCTCTCCCTCATGATTAACCTCGTCATTGTATTAGCAAATCTATATGCATACCTTGGAAGCCAATGGAAAACAAACCAAAAAAATTACTCGAAAGAGATAGAGAACCTGAAATAACTCGAGTGTGCTGAAATTGAATAAAGCTCCAGCTAACTTTGTGTTACGAATAGTGGCACAAAGGAGATTTAAATAAGGCAGCACTTTGCGAAGCCTTGTGATTAAGCACGCTGTTAGTTTCGTATGTGTTTATCAAAAACTTTTTCGCTACCCTTATTATAAGGATTTGGAAGATACGAGAATGTTTCTATTAGTTCAGGTTGATAATTCTCTGATTACGATTATTTTTTGCATTTGCGCATTAAGTTCGCATAAAAGAAAAATTATAATAATAATTCAATTATAAAAATAACACTCAGTCTAAAGTTTGAACTTGGTACTTGATCTTGGAAGATAATTATTATGCTTATTATCTAAATATGTTTTAAAAGATTTAGTTAACATTCAACAAATTTTAGTATAAAAGACCACGCCAAGGATTGTTAACAACAACTTGATCCAGTAGATAGTACCTTAACGGCAAACGCTCTCAAATTCAAACCTTCTTTGTTCATCCAGAGTCGGACAGTACCTTTACGAGAAAGACCTTGGGTGTTCTGACTTCACTATAGGTAGGTAACCCCCATTCAGTCAAACAGTACCTTTATGGGAAACAGCTGAATGATTTCTCCTCAAACTACAAAAGTTACTTAAATTCAAATCAACTTAAAAATGTTAGTCTATAGTAAACGAAGAAAACCTCTTAAATTTAACATTACATATAGTATATTGAAGTAAATTTACTTATGTCTGATAAGAACCCGTCATCATTAGCCGCTCCCTAACGAATAGTCAAGCGAATCACGCTCTTCTGGTAAACTGTACTATATCTATCTATTTACCAATAGATGTACATTTGAGCTTTTGTCCCCCATCGTTGTCTGAGTTACGCAACCTAAAAGAGCACAGAGTCAATGGAAGCAAGTACTAAAAATATAAGTTACACGTAGTGAGGGTGCCGTTCTGATCCCTAGTGCTATGCGGTGAACGCACCGTCTTGATCACTAGTGCCGCTTGGTGAAAGCGCTCTTCTGATTCCCGTACAAATAACTAGGTCTGGACTACGTTGTATCTATATGTCTCCCAGGACCATGCTTGGATTGATGAAGAAATCAGTTTTTCCAGCGCTTACAAATAGTCCCCTGATACATCTAATGGCTCTCAGTCTTCATACCATTTTTTCCTCCAAACCGTATGGACATAAATAAATATAAAGAAACCAGAAACTAATCTAAGGAGAAACTAAGTAAAGTGAAAACGGAATCAATTGGGGCGCAGAGAAAAATAACTTCTAAGATATCTGGGCCTTATGAAATCTTACAAGAAACAAATTTAGCAAATTAGGAAATAGCAAAGATAGGAAGCAAAAAGCTAGTTACAGATACAGTGCAGTTATATTGCATGTTACTGTATATTGATCCACGGACCGAATTAGTGGCAAGGAAGTCAAAGAAAATGGTCAGAATCAGGAAGAATCTTGAGACTCAGGAAACGATAGTATAGAAGATGCTGAAGAGTCTGATTTGCAACTCTCAATGCAGGAGCTAGGAAACACGTACAAGAGAAATAAAAGAAACAAAATGGTTAAGTTAAGAAATTAAAAATATTGAAATTAGAAACAAGGAAAAGGAAGAAAACTTCGAAGAAATATTGTTATCAGTTTTGACGAAAAAGTAAAAAGTCATATAGTGAACGAAAGTGTTAAGGATAAGCATCTTACTGGAAAAGTCGTACTAAAAGACGTAGGCGTTAGAAAAAAAGATGAAGAAATTGAGGAATAAAATAGAGATACAAGTAGCTAGAAAATAGAGCTATAATTTCAAAGGCAAATAGCCAATATGAAACTAGGGAATGAAATTTTAAACGGAAGATTTAAGCAAAACGTATATACAGAACCCATAATGCTGCCTCAGGGCGCAATACTTCCACCAACTCTGTTCCTAATCTATATTAATGATCTGCTGACAAAAGCCAATAATCCTGTCTACCGTTTTGCAGATGGCAGTACTCTTGTCTCCCAATTTAGATCAGAAAAACGTTTACCAGTGACTGAGACTTAACAATTAATCAAGATCTGGAGAAAAATCGAACTTGGGGTGACAGAAATTTGGTCCAGTTCAATGTAGCAAAAACCCAAGCAGCCGCATTTACTAAGAAAGCCAGTACGGCGGGCACTGACATTATTATGACAAGATCGACCATTCCTTCATCCTTATCAATCGGACTACTGGGTGTCTCGGTCAACAGCAATATGTCCTAGTATGACCACGTTGCTAAAATCGCAAAATCAGCCTCGCAGAAGCTTAGTGCGCTATTCCGCAACAAAAAACTGTATACAACGCAGCAGCTCTTCTTGCTTTAGAATGCTTGCTTAGAATATTGCTCACACAGCTGTGGTGCCGCGCCAAAGCGCACCCTAAAGCTGCTGGATTTCATTCAGAAGAGAGCTGTGTGTGTCTCGTCGGCGACCCGGAGTTGGCCCTGGGATGTGGATAATCTGGAATACCGCAGACATATGGCCGATAAATCCCTATTTTACAGATTACGGCAGATGATCTCTGGAGTTGACCCGCCTCATCCCACCCCTCCTTACGCCTGTCAGACAATCACGCCAGACGGCAAGTGTGCACCCGCAACTGGAAACACCAAGAACATGGGTTTACAAGGACTGTTTTGTCTGATGCACTGCATCGCATTGTGAAACTCACTCCCAGGACATCTGTTTCTCCCAAATTACAACCCACAGCTATTCACGAACCGTGTCAATCAACATCTTCACACACACACCGCTCGTCGGGTGCCATAGGATCTCCCTTTAGTAAATGTGTCATTGCCATAAAAAAATGGACCTATGTTTTTTAGGTTACCATATCATATGAGAGCAAAATAATTAAAAATGATGTAACTTGTCTTTCCTTGTTCACATTTATACCATTTTGATTCCACTTTTCACTTGAGAAAACTTTGTTTAGCACTAATAAATTTCGTTTTTCTTGGTTCTTTGATATTAACATTGGAAACGTTTTTGTTTTCCTAGTATAGGGCCTCAAATCGTGAAAAAGTGCGTGCTACATTTCCCACACATGACGTCATACGTGTGAGAGATCGTGTTAGTTTGTTTACTTAAACTTCAATTTGATCATAAGGTATCGGAATAGGTTCAAATGAATAAAGTAAGGAGAGGATAGCTCCCAAGATGCATTCCGTTTCTTATTGGTCGAAACAATTGGACGTTATTATGGCTGTAATATGCACAAGAAGAAGGGGGATTCTTTGTGGTAATATGTTTTGAATGGTGGGCAATGGAATATATTCGCGGAAATACGTGCAAGCTGCTGTATATCCACTAAAATACGGCTCTTGCCCTCTGCTCGTTACGGGGGCTTAACAAACAGGAACTAACCATAACTAACCCAAAGCAAGTCCAAAATCAGGAAAAAAATAATAAAAATGCACTATAACAATCCTAACATCTTTTCCGACAATGATTCACTCAAACAATTAATTACAGGTAGTATTTGTACTTAAATCCGATCGGAGAGAAGCAGTAAGATGCAAGTCAATCATCGCGAAGTCAACTGACGTATTCCAAGCCCCGCCCAATTGTTTCGACCAATTGTAAACGGAATGCATCTTGGTAACTAGAAAGTAAACTGGAACTATCTGAAACTAACCGAAAGTTGATTGATCGACTAACCAAAACAAGCCAAAAGTAACCATAGTAACCAAAAGCACCAAAATGGGTTAAAACGTATCGGAACAGATTAAAAATATTAAAGTAAGTTAAAACTAACCCAAATTAACCCAAATTTGGCGACTAACCAAAACTAACTGAAAATATTAAAATTGGTTGTAACGAATCGGAACCTGTTCAAACGACTAAAATAAATTGGAACTAACGTAAAGTAACCGAAAGCTAATTGAATGACTCACCAAAAGTAACTAAAAGCACCAAAACGGGATAAACGTGTCGGAATAGATTAAAAATAATAAAGCAAGTTAAAACTAACCAAAATTAACCGAATTTTGGCAATTAACCAAAGCTAACCAAGAACATTAAAATTGATTATAACTTATCGGAACCGGTTCAAATGACTAAAATAAATTAAAGCTAACTGAAATTAACAGAAAGTTGATTGAACGGCTAACCAAAACTAACCAAAAGCACCAAACCAGGCTAAAAGGTATCGGAACAAACTAAAAATATTAAAGTAAGTTAAAACTAACCCAAATTAACTGAATTTTGGGACTAACTAAAATTAACCAAAAATAATTTAAACTGGTTATAACGTATCGGAACTACTTCAAATGACTCAAATAAATTGGAACTAACTTCATGTAACTGAAAGTTGATTGAATGACTAACTAAAAGTAACTAAAAGCACCAAAACGGGATAAAACGTATCATAACATATTAAAAATATTAAATCAAGTTATAACTAGCCCAAATTAACCGAATTTTATCGACTAAACAAAACTAAACAAAAATATTAAAATTGGTTATAACTTATCGGAACCGGTTCAAATGACTAAAATAAATCATAGTTAACTGAAAGCAACCGAAAGTTGATTGAATGGTTAACCAAAAGCACGAAAAAGGATTAAAACACATCGGAACACATTAAAAGTATTAAAGTAAGTTGAAACTAACACAAATTAGCAGAATTTTGGCGGCTAACGAAAATTAACCAAAAACATTTAAATTGGGTATAATGTATCGGAACCAGTTCAAATGACTAAAATAAATTGCAACTAACTGAAAGTAACCGAAAGTTGACTGAATCACTATCCAAACCAAACCAAAAGTAACTAAGAGCACCATAACGGGCTGAAACATATCTGATTAGATTAAAAATATTGAAGTAGATAAGTTAAAACTGTAGTAACCGAATTTTGGCGACTAACCAAAAGTAACCAAAAACACTAAAAGTGGTAATAACGTATCGGATCAAATGACTGAAATAAATTAAGATTAACTAAAATTAACCAAAAGTTGATTAAACGACCAAAAGTAACCAAAAGCACCAAAAAGTGCTGAAACATATCAAAAGGATTAAAAATATTAAAATAAATAAATTGAAACTAACTGAAATTAACCGAAAGTTGATTGAACGACTAACCAAAACTAACCAAGAGTAACCGAAAGCCACAAAACGAGCTAAAACGGATCAGAACAAGTTAAACATATTACAGCAACGTTATGGCTAATTGATTTTCCTATCTACAAGTGCAGGGTAATTTTTTAGATCTTGATGTCCGCATTTTTTTTGTAAAATTGTGATAATGTTTAATATTAATGTTAAAAATGTATTTCTTTTTTTAAATATATTATTAACACTCCTATTTGTATTTTTACCTTTTTAAGCTTTGCTTTTAAAAACTTTTTGGATTACAGCACAATCACATTTTTGCGTTTTTATTCATCATTTTCAATGTCCTCCCGGTTGCATCTTTGCGAAGGACTGTCAATTTTTAAAATAAAATTTACTTCAACATCTCCTATGAAATCGGCAAAAATCGTTGCTTATCTTCTTGAGAAATGTCCAGATTCTCTGACTATTGCATTTTCAAATCATTTTAAATGAGATTTCAGACAAATAAGTCTATTTTTATGTACTATAAAAATTATACGCATGGGTATATTAAAAATAATATTTTACGTCGTAATCTGCCATAAAATTTATAAATCTACATGTTTTAACCTAAACGCCAAAATAGTTGGAAGACTTATTCCTTCAAATTTGGCATTATGCATCAAAAGCAAAGCTATATATTTAACGCAAAATTGTCAAAAATATTGATAACTTTGAATATTTTTGTTATTGCGAAATTTACCTGGATTTTTTTTTATATTTCCCGATCTAGTACAAAAAATTGCTACTGAACTCTTTTAAAGCAGAGATCACGAGGTGTATAAATCTGAGATTGATTAATTGAAAATAGCTATGCATTGGATGACAGGTATGCTTAAATTAGGTGTTCCAAACTGAAAATTATTGCAAAAACAGCGCACCTGTTCAGATAATGCAAGGGGATTTCATCCTCCTCGCACCCCCGGCAGGTAGCGCTCTCCTGAAGCGCTCTCAATTCAGCATTTTTTCAGTAATAAATTGGTGACGTGTCGTGTCAAAACTCGAAATGACCAAAAGTTTAAATTCAACTAGCTCACCCTGTTTTAAAAGGAATATTATTTTCACGGTATCTTCTAATAGAATTTTTCGTCTAGGTTCTCGGCAAGTAATCTAAAAAAAAATACATTTCGAGAAAAAATAAAGTTAGAAATAGACAAGCCATAGGAAATACACAATCATTGGTTTTTTAACAATAATGAGTAAACTGTACAAAATGTGCAATTCGGTCAATCAAATTGACTGTATAATTAAAATACCTTTTAGGTATTGAACGCTGAATTTATGTATATAGGTACTATATATCAACAAAGTTCATATAATAGGCAACATCATTAAACTATGTTCGTATACGAATATAAATAAGTAGCGATAGATACAATCTTATATTCATTTTATTTTCGCCTAGCTTACAAACCATATCGATACCTTCATTTCCTTATATAAAATAGAAAATAGCACAGCGTGAAAACGCTCTTTCGATGATTATAGCAAAATTGAATTTCCGGCGCGTGGTAAAATATGACTGTATCTTGCGAAACTACGATATACACAATGTCACGTATTTATCGGATAAACATTTCGAAGATTTCGTTCAATCGACTTTAAAGTTGCTGATGGTGCTCCAAGATCACGATGCACCTGTGCAAATTCTAGTTTAATTTTGTATTTTGTATGCTCTACGGACGTTATAATCGTTATTTATGTATGCGAAATGATATTCGAAGTTTTTCAAGAGGTGCTTCTAATGGAAATAGCGTCTCGGGACGAAACCGGGTGACTATTTCTAAAACATACGAGTTTTGACGTCGTATGTAACAAATTCATAAGAGAACCCATTTTGATATTAAAGAAACCGTGCAAGAATTCAACCAAAATGTTTATAATATTTTATCAAGAGAATTAAAGGAGTTGAGGAACTCATTCAACAAATTAAATGAATTTCTCCTTAATGAGTGTGGTCAGTATAAACAATTAATTTTAAATCACTTATGACCACAAAGGTGGGGATGGTAATTAATTTTTTAATTGTCTACTTTCATTAGTGAACTGTATTAAAATAGGTTGGTGGAATTTCATTCATATGGTGTGAAATGAAACATGTATTATATTTTTATTAAGGTATTAGGTACTTTAAAAATGCGGGAATTATTTTGAATTAAATATGATCCATAAATAAAATGTTTTCTAACTACTTTCATGCATTCATCCTATCACACTTGAAATCAGATTAACTATTAGTAAATATCTAACAAAAGTACTTGATTATATTTAATTAACACTAACTCTATTCTTTACTGAATTTAATAAAACTTTCCTTTTTTTCATCTATCCGCTTCTTCATTCGCATTCTTTACCTTTTAATTAACACTAACTCTATTCTTTACTGAAGTTAATAAAACTTTCCTTTTTTCATCTATCCGCTTCTTCATTCGCATTCTTTACCTTGTTACTCTACGTCTTCTGCAATTCTCTCAAATTAGCTTCACCAGAGATATAAATCTTCGAAACTTGATTCTAGTCTTGAGTACAGTAATAGATCTGTCTTAACTCTTACTACAATTTTCCAACCGCCATTTTAACTTCTTCTATCAGTATCAACGGAAGAGACGCTACAACTTCTAAGTCTTGAAAAAATGCGTCTATAACAACCAAAAGAGTCCCTAATCGAAGTTGGAAAAGGTGAACACAGAGTACACGATATATTCCCTAAATATCTGTGCAAACAAATAAAAAAACAGCGTAATATCTTGGCATCAAACACAGCTGCGACAGAGGCAGATGTTATCTAGTTGAATTCTTCTTCTGCAATTCTTGACTTCGTCAACTCCAATCTTCAACTAAACCTAAATTTTACTACCGGCAGGAAGAAGATAGGGAATTGCGCGGACGCGGAATGCATTTGACAGAGTAGAAAAATGTTCATTCTTTATTTGACATATTATGTTGTTTACATAACATTGGCGGAGACAAAGATATTGGTCGGTATAAACAAGTGATTTTATTATTGTTTAAACCATAAAGAAGGGTGTGGTATCTTAATTAACCACTTTTAATAAACTGTATTACTATAAGGTAGTGAGAGGAATTGAAACATGTATTCGGTTTGATTCAATTTAATAATGCAGGTGTAAATTGCATTTAAATATGATAAGTATAAATATACAAACAATTTCTATATTAACAAGCACTTATCCATTCATACATACAACTAATATTACAAACAGGTTACTTATTTCTAACTAAAGACTAAAACAGTCTTGATTATGCAATTTCAAACTGAAATATGTTTGTCCTTTCTGACTTTAAATGAAATAAACTTTTATGCGTTTAATCTAGCACCTTTCTTTCGTACAGAATACCTTAATCTCCATTGCTTTACTTCCTCTAATCAGCTAGGGATTCCACTTTGAATCCTTGAATTAACTTGCACAGTACAGGCACCACTTCAATTTGGTGCCGCCATTTTATGGATTCTCTTCAATTAAAGGGGGAAAGAGACGCTACGTCGTTTCTTGTCGTGAAAAATTGGGTTAACAGCTCAAAGGAGGTCTTTGTCCAATCTTGATCAAAGATATCTGAGGTGCACTAAATATTCTCTAATATTTGTGCATACAAGAAGAGAAATTGGCCCAAAAAGGAATTTGACCTTTTGGCGCGAAGAGACACTTGCTAGATCGCGGTGACGAGACCGATCTAGCAACAAGGAGTGTTAGCAGAGCACTGACTTGATTAATTTCTTTCTTTGAGCTTGTCGCCTAGCGGCAAAACCACATAATAAAAGTGGGCGGTGACACATACCGAATTGATTTGAGATTAAAAGAGTAGAACAGTTTTCTTTCTTTATTTGATAGACTATTGTTCACAATGCTGACTGAGACAAAAATATATTGAATTGAAAATGATTAAGAACGATTTCCTTTACGAGTGAAAAGGTGCTATATTGTAATCTATTATACTGACAGTACTGGTGTACAGGTTCGAACTAAGGGATCGTCCGTCCAGGTTTGGACTAAGGAGTTTTGAAGAACTGGCATATGCTAATTTAAATGCACAAATTGGGTTGTACCCGGGGTGAAATAAATCTATTTTGTTTAATTACGGTTTTTCAGATGTAACCCCTTAGTAGCTGAAGTAACCGTCCAAACACCAAGTGACCTTAATGAAGTTGGAGATATGGTTCCAGGATCCAGTTCATGTAACGTACTTAATTATCGACAGATGTAACCAAAGCAGAAAATGTTTCTAAAGAAACAAACAATCTGTACAAAAATCCTGAGCCTGGGCCCAGCTCACGACGGGTTCATTCTTTTCCGCTACACCACAAGAATATCAACTTTTCCCTAAGATTCAACTCAAGAGAAACACAACAAAAAGGAAGTCTTGTGTGGGAGATCAGTTTTATCCAGTACGCTTTACAAAACTGATCTTGAAGAGGTTATCAAAAAAGCAACACAGAAACAAAGGGGAAGACAATTAAAACGATGAATGCAAAAGATAAGAAGATACTCAATCAGAAGAAAGCAAGGGAATATAAAAGAAAGCCTTTCCAGCTCTTCGGATTCGGAAGACGATAGAATGGCAAACTATCTCTTCTGCTGTGAGGAATAGACTCAACATCAGTTGTCGGATCGATTCAATGCAACAAGTGTTTTCAGTGGGCGCATGAATTGTGCGAGTTGATGAACATGAATATGAATTCATTGGTTAAGGTTGCTGAATGATCAAAATCAATGTCAACAAATTAATAATAAACGTAATATGCGTTAGGTATCTATCGTCTCATCATCCGGTAGTATATTCGTTTATTTTTCTCTGTTACATCCATACTTATGCTAAAAAACAATGTTTATGGAGTACAAAAATTTACCTTACATGTTAAATCGGGACTAGATTAATGAACAAGACAATACAAACTCTCATATCATACAAAACACTTAAGGAACAGCAACTTAAATAATTATATCACAGGGCAAAAATGTGCAATTTACATAATATGTACAATAAAATCCTAAGAGCCACAGTTATGCCTAATTAATTCTAATTTAAATGCCTAGGACTATATATACATGTATAAACTTCACTAGCCTTCGGACAGTCTCTTGTGTAGTATTTGCGACGTTGCTATGGCGACGCTGTAGCTGCACTTATTAATCAGCTTCTGCAGGTGGTCCTCATCTTGACATGGTCTTCTGTCTCGATAATTTCACCATAGCAACCGACAACAAAGGTTGCCAGGTGAACTGGGCAGCGGTATATCATCTCCAGTTCCCCAACCAGGTTGAGATCCCTCTGCACCTCATTGACGTTTCTGTTGTCCACCTTGGTCGTTGAGTTGACCGCATATCTGACCCGCTTGATCTTTTCCTGCAGCCTCCAGTTTTGCACATGCGCCACTGCCACCTCCAGCAGCACCATCGTCTTAGGGTTTGTTAATATCACCATGATGTCCGGTTTGTTATGGTAAAGCTTTTTATCGGTGAGGATCTTGGCACCGGCTCTTATGGAAACCTCTCTGTTGCCCCATTGGAAGTCCGTGTTCAGTGCGGCGTTCCCGAACTGCAGCCCTCTTTTGGTCTCTTGCGGCGCCTTCATGCACCGGATTATGGTTTTGAGCGTCCAGTGTATCACATTGTCATGCCTCGATATTCAGGCATTTATCGCAACGCACTCGCACTCGCAACGTGGTAGGTCGTCTCGTCCACAGGACATCCTAGTTTGCATCTCCTTCTTCTTCCCGCGCTTCTTCTATCGTGCCCAAGCCGTGCAGCTGCTCCTCAGACGCAGGGTGGAGCTGGAATACTCTCCATCCATCCATGAGGAGTGAGGTATAGGCAGGGAATCGTATCTTCTCCCCCTCCTCAAGAACTACTAGGCCGTAGCTCATGTTCAGCTTCCCTCAGCTTCCCGCTGCTTAAAGTTTTGCTTTGATGTGACGCGATAGTTTCTGGCAGTTTTTTCGGTACGATTCTGGAGTGTGGTCGAGTTCTGGGCAGCTGCCGCCACGAACGCCCAGCCACTTAGGGAATTTCTCCACCCGGCACCCTTCAAGCAGCGGCACGTTTGCAGACAGTGCTCCATATGTGGGCTAGACACGAGGTATACGCCCTTCCTCATGTATTGCATCTCCGCCTCCAGCTCTATTGACGTTAAGCCTAAACCACCCTTTTTGCGGACAAGTGCACTCTTGCATTTGACTCATGTTTTGCCCTTCATGTCTTTTCCTACAAGTATTTTTCTCACTGTCGATGTCGTGTCCATTTCTCGGCATCTTTTAAGGGTTGTAGCCCTTTTTTCTTTGGGATACATGTTGCCCATTACATAATTTGCCGCTGGAGCTATGGAGCTATTGAACAGGGTGATTTTTTGGGCGATGCAAAGTTGCGAGTCCAATACTTTGGTGGTCAGTATGCTCGCCTGTCACGCGGGAGACTCGGGTTCAATTCCCGGCCGGAGAGCCACAAAAGTAATAGTTATTGAGTTCTACAATAACGACCGTGGAGTAGTACTGCCTTGTCTAAAAGTGTCGTGCGGTGCGATAAGTGTGCATGTTTGGATACTTGGACAACGTTGACGCCATAAGCTATATAACAGGTCACGGTATCCTCATGGGTATACTATAAGCTTTAGAGTTTCGTGGTCTGTGGCACACCCATGAAAAAAAAGTATAAGGATAATATTTATTACTACAAACCTTGTGCTCGTCTAACATGGTATACGTGTCCGCAGTTGCACATAAATAAATATTAACGAATCAGTTATGAAATACCATTACGTAAAATTATTACAATCAGAGAGTTTATCAGTAAAAACGACGATGTTTATCGTTTACCACGAGATATATTAAATTGTAAGAATAGAGATATATAATATAAAAAGTATGAGCATTAATCGATCCACAATAGCAAATAGTATCTCTACCAGAGGTATACTTATTTAGATTAGCATTGGTAAGCTATGCTTACACCTAAACAGTTACATAGATATTTATATGAATACAACGCAGAAAGAAACAAACACGAAATTTAACACAACGCTGAAAATACTAATAATACGCCAATAACATTATGCAGAAAGATCACAAATGTTTTGTGTACCTAGTACCACACCCAATCCGACTTAAACTAACCTTATCTTATCTGGTCTCAGCCGATATCACCTCCGGTTTTCTGAACGTAGGCTACTGCTAGGCGCCTTGGCAGTGGCAATTTAAGGTAGTGCCAACCTAGACATTCAGTAACTCTGGCTGCAATCAATACCAAATTAAAACAACAAACTGAACTGGCTGACCGGTAGCTAATTTACTCGCTCCAAATAAAAACCATAGCTACGTAGGGTTTTGTGGTAATGACGAATGGGAGCAAGACTCTCTCCTATAGGTTCCAATTGAGGAAGGAAACAGCATATTTTGTTCCGGATTCTTCCACACGTGGCCAGTTGCCAGCAAAAATCTTGACATCAGACAAAGTCCAACAAATCCACACTCAGTTAAATTACTTCACCAAATTGGTAACTATGCCAACTTCTCTAGCCCGATATAAGATTATCCCCATAAGGACGAATTAGAAATTCATAAAGTTTTTATCAGGCTTACACAGTACCTCCCTTTAAGAATGGTTTATCAAGAAAGAGAACGAGGTCAAGTCAATAACATCTTCAATACGCAATAAAACGTACTTACGACTGCAGGATAGAGAAACCCAACGATAAAACCATTATTCCAATGACTAATCAACCAGAAACTAACTCATTCCGACCCGCGGCAATTTTAAACTCCTGACTAAACCCATGAATACGCGGCATAATAATTAAGACCTCTTACCAAGAGCCTGCGTCTCTGTTGGAACCAGCTGCGAAACATCCGTGCGGTGTTGCCAAATTTAGGGAACACAACGCAACCACTAAATCATCTTGCCTGCTTACATCAAGCGAAAGCTCAGACAGTCGTTTAAACATCAAACTGACGGTAGCACATCAATAAATTGTGTTGTTTCTTGTTGGCTTGGTCCGCAAACGCATCAAAATCGACGAGGGTCTAGTGCGACAACAAAGAATTATTGTCCAAGTCAGCTGTCTCATCTCATCTGAAGATTATCAGGCCAGAAATAAACATTGATTGAATTTTTAACTTTTCCTATTAAATATTGAGACGAATCTAGGAAAATAACCTTCAAACTACGCAACCAAGATTTCTGACACCCGTGGTACTGCTGTATGTATATTATCATCGAGAAGGTGATTATTCGGGAAGGTAAGAGAGATATTGAATATTTTGAAATGCACTGCTATAAATGCCTGTAACTTCGAAAGTTTCCTCGATAGCGATGGCCAAAATAGAGTACGCTTTATTGATTCATTATGTGCTAAGCCAGTGAAAATGTTTATAAAGCCCGATCGATCCTATCAAACAGCCTGAGAAAATCAAGTTACGTATACGACTACAGAACTCTCAATTTTCATTGGAACAGCTCGATAAAAGGCTAGAGTCATACGACAACCATGCAGGTATCTAAATGAATAAGTAGTGCTATATTTAGCTTGATGGACTAGTATAATAGATGTAGGATTAACGCCCGGTCCTACGTGAGCGATTTGCAGCGAACGCGAACGCGAATCAGTGGCGATGCCGTGCGACTATATTAACTTTTCGTACGGCATCGCCAGCGCTTCGCGTTCGCGTCGACTGTAATCGCTCACCTAGGACTTGGCGTAAAGGTGAAATAACTGACTTTATTTGACCTCTATCTGTTACATGTTTTCATACTAAACTGACATGTAATTATGTCGCATCCAACCAAACAATCAATTGGCGAAAATCTCTAGTCTTCGCATTTTTTACTTTTTTTTGTATGGTTAGCTGCTACAAGGCTCCCTCCAAGAAACTTTTTAACTTATTGGATAGCGTATCTGATATATTCCGCGGCGTATTTTAGATTCGTATTCGAACTTCCTCCAGAGCCTTTTCAGACGGCTTCCCATAGTATCTTATTTTTCTTCAATGACTACTTAAAATAAAAGAGACTAACCTACAAACTAACCTAAACAGTTGAAAATAAGCAACTATCATAAATGGCCAAGTTTCCCCGGCACGGCGCGGCGCGGCGCGGCGTGGCGTAGCCAGATAGCTCCAGATTACTGTAGTTCCCATAAGGGATAATAAAAAGAGCTCTTTAATTATTTACACCGTAAAATCAGTCGCTCCAGACACTAGCAATAATTAATTCATCTAAAAGTTCAATTTTTGCTTGAAGCTAACATAGAATGATAAAAATCAATCTACTTTCAACGTCTTAGAACTTTAATATCAAAAAGCAAGCTTTTTACTTCCGTTTTAACTTTTAGGGTAGACATAAAACGTTTATTCGGCATGGCTGTACATGACAAGCGAAACAAAAGCAGAAAAAGTTATATAAAAGTTCGCGACAAGTAAAAGTCACTTTTCTTAAATGATTTGTGCCGGAAAACGTTAAATCTATCGGACACGCGGTCAAAAAGCATTACAGCAAGTTGAAGTCCGTTTTCCTCCTTCGCAATTCTGTCTAACTTTTTCTGAAACATTTCAAAGCGTATGTACAATGAAAACTTTTAAAGAAAATTGTGTATGGGAGATCTGGTTATACTACAGCTGTAACTCGACGTATTAAATGTTTTATTTTCAGATTTACGAGGAAGATAAAACCTTTAATGAAAGCTTACAATGGATTGAACATCATTAAAACGATATTGAAAAATTATACTGTAATTCTAAATCAATTCTAAAAGTCATTACCATTTTCACAACTAAAACATAAAATTATATCATAATCTAAACTCACTATAAAGCCACACTTTGGTGCCAGTCTCCGTCGTGTCGCTACGATATCTGCAACTTGAGCATGTAATAAAGTAATTTTGCGAATTGTTAATCTCTCGAAATCCATATTTTAGTGGAAAACGCGATTCCCCAGCACGAATAAAACTTCCGCATTCAACTCCACACTTGCATGTAGGTACTTAAAGGCAATTTGCAAATCCCAACGTACTAAATTGGAAGAATTTTCTAAAATTGCTGCTTTGAATGAAACGTAATTTTGGAGTTGAAATATATAAATGCAAGGAAACATTTATGAAATAACAGGGGTGGCACACGCAAGGAAATTTCCCATTGTATGTTTCACGAAAACTTTTTTATATGTAGCATATTAACATGCACATAGAAAAACTAAGTTCAATATTTTATACATATATAATTTAGCTTTCACTAGGAACAACCAGAGTAGCATAAACTTCATAATGAATTTAAAGCCGCATTTGCATATAATCAATGAAACAGTGCTTTCGTAGAAGCGAATACTCAATTCATTTAAATTTTGCGTACATGTTAGCCATTAGATTTTGCCTCATGTAAAATTAACCGATACTCGCGTCTAGGCATACCAAAATGCGATGCTTCGCGCATGCGTATAAGCTGAATTATCGGTTCACGTCGATTTGATTGCAGCCTTATTCCTTGAATCTTGATTTGACTGCAGCCTTATTCCTTGAATCTTGAAATTTTTCAATATTGAATACCTATTGAAGTGTTTTAATATTGAAAAGATTTCTTATTCCGGTGACCACTTTGAAAAGTAAAATATTCAATATTGAAAAACTGTTATTGAATTCAATATTTAAATTCAACGCGACAATTGTTTGTCAAAATATCATCCTAACCACACTTTAGGCATTTCTAAATTCTTCGTCACCGGTAGTGAATATTTTAATTATTTAGTCTACCGGAATCTGGAAATGGTGAGAGGGTGGCCTTGAAGACCATGGCGCCTCGGCCCCATTGGACTTCCCGTGCATCCTCTATGTCACGCAATCCATCTAGGCCATCGCCCAGCCTAGTGTTTTAAAAAAAGGCGGTGATGTTGCCCGAGAAGGTTGTTCTGAGAAAAAGCCATGGTTGGCCATCGTTCTCCCAAAATGGATTCCCATAGTCCCGAAACAGCATTGCAATTGCAGAGCAGATGCTCTACTGTTTCGTCCTCCCGTTCACAGCTTCTGCATAGAGGTATCTCATTGTGTGAGATGTTTCCTTAGCTGGCATTGTCCAGTCAGAATCCCCACTATGAGTCGTAGGTTCTTCCTTGACATTCCCAGATATGCCTTTCCTGGCCAGTCGACAGCTAGTTGTTTCGACTCTGAGCCTTAGCAATGTAGTCAGAGCCACCTTCTTTAGATACATATCTAGTGGCAGCAGCTCTGGTTGGGGTTGTTCTCATAGCTCCCGGTATGGTTGGCGGTCAGTTCTCTGTATCTGACTGAGCTTAAGCATTGCCATTATTATTGACTCTTAGGGCACCAAACTACGGCTCCATAGGCAATCATGGCCCTTATAGCAGTATAGATCCAAATTACAACCCCGGGTTTCATTCCCCAGATTTTCCCCATGGACCTGCGGCACTGTTCACAAGAAATGTATGCCTTCTTTAGGCTTCGTTCTAAATAAAGATTCTAGATTAATTTAGCATGTGGCCCCAAGGTATTTTACATCAGACGTAGTGTGTTTAGGGAGGTCGGAGGCCATAGTGGCACCGTCCTCCGTTTTCTGGTGAAGAGTTCCATCTCCGTCTTCCTGGGATTTACAGACAGGGTGTGCTGGTATGGCAAATACTCATGTCCATGGACAATGCTCAAATCGATTCCAGATACACAACACTCATCAGGAATATATATTAGAATGCATCCTTCCATATAAAGATCGACGAAGGTATGAAAACAAATAATATTAAAATTAAACGTGGAGTAAGACAGGGTGATACAATTTCACCGAAGCTATTCATCGTCGCACTGAAAGATGTTTTTAAGACGCTTCCATGAGGGAAAGAGAATCAAGATCGATAGATCATACCTGAGTCATCTTAAATTTGCTGATGACGTTGTGCTTATATCGGAAGATATAGCTGAGTTCGAGTCAATGCTCAAGGATTTGAAACAGGAGTCAGGGAGAGTTGGTCTAAAAATGAAAAATAATGACCTCAGGAAATGTTCAAATACTCGTAGACAATGTTATTATCCAAGTAGTTGATGAATAAAACTACCTAGGCCACACCATCAAACTTGGAAAAGACAACCGAGAAAGTGAGATTAAGAGACGCGTCCAACTCTCTTGGGCAGCATTTGAAAAAATGTCCCATATACTGAGAGACAACGCAATTCTCATCAATTTAAAAAGAAAAGTGTATGATACATGTATGCTGTCGGTATCTACCTATGGACTTGAGACAGTTGCTCTAACACAAGTTAATGCGAAAAAGCTACGAGTAATGGAGAGGTCGATGCTTGGAATATCTCTCAGAGATAAAATTAGGAATGAAGAGATTCGCAGAAGAACGGGCGTTACGGACATAGTGGAAAGAGTTGCGCAACTGAAATGGCAATGGACGGGTCACATTGAAAGACAGAAGGATGGGAGATAGACACCAAGAATCATGCAGTGGCGACCCAGCGCAAAGGAGTGCCGGTAGACCCCCTGCAATGGATAGACGACATCAGATCAGAATGGTAATCGATGGTATCAGGTGGCTCAGAACAGAAGGGAGTGGAAGATGTTAGGAAAGGCATATGTCCAGGAGTGGGCAACTGAGGGCTGACAAAGAAGAAGAAGAAGAAGAAGAAGAAGAAGAAGAAGAAGAAGAAGAAGAGTGCTCCCTACACCACACTTCGACTAAGCGAAGGGCACTCTGCATACGATTGCACAGAACTCCTTCGAACATTCCATTGAGCAGTATCGTAAGATCGTCTGTATACGCATTGATGTAGAATTCATCTGAGTTGAGGAGATGTAAAAGGCTGTCGAGAACAAGGTTTCATAGCAGTGGTGAGAGAACCCCTCCCTTCGGGCAGCCTCTGGCAACGGTGTCTCTCACTACAGTGTCTCCAACCTTAATTTGCACGCGTCTCTTTGAGAGCATGTTGAAAATACAACCACTGTTTGTTAATGCTGCATTAATATTTCCGAAGGTGGTTTTATCAAACGCACCTTCAATATCAATAAATACACCGGATCGAGAGTAGGTGGACTCTCGATCCGGCTCACTGCTAAATGCAAGGCCGTGTTGGTCGATCTTCCCGAAGTGTACGCATGTTGGTTGGGATGCAGCGATCTGTTGACCAGTACACAGTCCCTCAAGTATCGCTCACACAGCCTCTCCATCAATTAGTATTTTATTTAAATCGAATCTACCCTACCAATTATGGAAAAGAACCTCTAAAACGCAGTAGGAAGTGTATATAAAGTATTTACGAGAAAAAAAAAATCTTATGACGGATAACTGTATCCTAGTACCGATCTCCAAAATCTAGAAGTCATATGACCTGAACTAAATTCTTGTGGGGGTGGTACCGTAAGAGACAAAACGGCTTGGAAAAAGATATGTATAAGCTACCGAAAGATATTTTTAAGGTTAGGTGGGTACTGTTACCCAACCGTAACAAAAAGATTTACCAATATATTTACGGTTTCATGAAGGTATTCATAGAATGGAAAGGCCTTTGCCGAAAGAAGGCAAGGGAGAATACGGCGCTTTCTGATCTGGAAGAAGAAGTAATAAAATTAACAGACAATGGTGCAGTGACGGGTTTGGATTTGGCTCGAGCTCCAGTACTTCTAGAAGAATTGATCAGTAATAGGTATTCTAGCATTTATAATATTAACAAATAAAACAGTTTTTACTGGAAGCTGAAGGAAATGACTAGCGAACCATTAGGAAAGTTTGTTACCTTGAACCAATAAAGACTGTTACCTGGCGTAATGCACAATTAATAATAAAAATTACTTTTTGGTGCCCCTAAAGACCTCAGATGATTTGGAAATGCCAATAGAGAAAGAAGTATAAAAGGCAGGCAAGTGAGAAAAGTTATGCTTAAAATAATATTCAATATGCACTACTTTACTTGAGAAAATTCAGTTCAAGTCAAATATTACCAAGATTTTAAAGGATGCTGTTATAAAAACGGATCAACATTTATGTTAGAACTTGTGGTGCTTGTCATTTGAACTTAGGACTGTTAGTAGAATTAGATGAATAACCAGTTGTGCTTGGTGCTTGTTATTTGATCTTAGGTCTAGAATTAGATTATTCTCTTAAATATTAATCGTTTGATTTACCCCTAACCTCATCAGTCATCATACAAAATGAAACGAAATATAATTTCATATTATATAATCAAAAAAGAAAGGTAGGATAAATATTAACTAGCGCTTTTATTTCGATTATCTTTCTGATCGATTTATATGCTATGTTCTATGATTCCCTTGATGACGCCAGGCATTGTAGACATTTATTTCTGGCAGCGAAACAGTGTATGGTTTATGTCGTCAGAGAATTCACTGAAGCCACATTTGTCTGTTTCTGCTCTCCGCCTGTCAACAAGTCAACAAATACTTTCCGAAATACCAGTGTCGCGCAAGACAACGCTGGCTGGTTCAGCCAGGTTTGCATATTTCGAGGGAGGCGTACATCCAGCGTCCATAAGCGTCATCGATCCAATGTTTCGGCCACGTCAGGAGGAACGCAGCACTTTAGTTTCTTCCTTAACTAAAACGGATTTTTATCCACAATATCGAAACAGATTTATTGCACTCGACGCGTGTTTCGCTAACCATGTTAGCATCATCAGGAGATGGTTAATGATGATTGAGTTTTAATCATGCAACCAGTGCATTTTGCCGAAGCTTCCAAACCCCAACATAGCTTCTTCCATGTTTCTACCCTCATATCTCTCCTATTGTTTTACTACCATTAGTTTTATTGGGAGTATTACAGCGATAACTTACGTTGCTACCAGGGAAGTAGTTCGATGCCCGCTGCATACTCTTATGTAACGACCAAGTAGACTTTGATTGCAATTTACCCTTACAAGAAGCTTATTATTACTTATTGTTGCATGCCATTCTGGGGCAGCTTATAATAATTTGTAATGGACTACACTTACCCCTGAGCCTTGCTCAATCTAAGTTCTTGACCTTTAACATTGACCTGCCCCAGGAAAATAAATTTGGTGCTTAGTAGCTCCACTTCAGTTTTTCTTGGACAGCCAGTTAGCTACTCTAAGAATTACTCTCTTGGCAATGCATTAAGGTTTCCATCGATTTAGCTACCAACACCATGGCTACATGATTTACATATCCTATGAATTTCACGCCTGTCGGTTTGTCGAGTAGCGCTGCAAAAAGCGTTCCTTACATCTAGAGTTATGACCACGCAGAGACATCTATTCATATGCGTATAGGCTGCAGCCTCTTGCGCGGCTCTCTATCTTCATTACAGCATATGTTTCTTTCTGGAGCTTTTGAGCTCGTTATTTAGTCTGACTAAAACTATGTCTAGACGAGTTTTCTTTCGCTTTCAAGGGAGGGATAGGTCTATAGGTGCCTTGATTATTAATCCGATTACCGTTTTTGCAAAGCAAATATCTTCCTATCTTCGGGAAATATGCCCTGTCACAGCTTATACCGTACCGAATCAGTTATTGAACTCTACGTCGGCTCCTTTGATGTCGATGAAGCCAGATTTGACTTTTTCATGCTTTCCTCATTTTTCGCGCATGCCCTTCATACATTAAAAATGTTAGGTTTTAATGGCCAGCTGGAACTCAACAGAGACGGACTGGATTTAATTTAGTCTACATTTTTAGTAAATTAAATTAAACATGATATGTAACTGTAAGTGAAATTGATAAAAAAAGATATCTGGTAAACGTGATCGAGAATTATACATAACCATGAATATGGTGTTTATAAGTGTAAATAAATATATAAATATTTTGATATGAACAGAGAATATTAATTTTTCTACAGCCGCGCGCAAAATAACTAATTGCAAAATTCAAATATCGCAAAATCGACTAATGCCGTGGATCCTTATTTTGCGCTCTAGCGCGAACAAGGAAAAGAAAATTCTCACTTTTTCAGTCGAGTGTGCTATGAATGGTCCTGGAAACCGAGGATAAATAAGTGACAGTCATGCGTTTGTTACAGTTTGTCGCTGGCAATCCTGTTCTAAATATGCTCGAAGCCCGAATATAATATGTCAAAACTAACAGTCATTTGCAAATTTCAGAATAAGTATAGAGAAAAATGTGCATCTAATTTTAAAAAATGCGGCTGTAGAAAAAGTTCTGTGTGTTTTTCGAGCGCAAAGTAAGATTGCCGTTTTCGAAAGATTACTACGGGCAGAAATTTTATCAAAAATGTGATCGCGTCAAACGGCCTTAATAAATTGATATTTCGTCACTCGAAGCCATTTATATAGTTGTAGGCAATGAATAAAGAGTTGTAGGTATGTGATATTGTTCACTATTTATTTCTAATTAAATTTACCTACCACCTTTGTAATATTAGTGTGACGGTTCTAAATTGGTTGCCTTTATTATGGGATGGTAAGAGGCTGGACAAAACTACAATTTATGTCTCAAGTTTAAAAAGTTAAACTTCCTGCAGAAGGGAGCCAAACAATTATCGACGTAGAATATTAATTTATCATGCAATGTGATATGAATGAACTATTATACTTTAATCTCAATACTTAATGTAAACATCTACTTATAACCTTTCATCTTTCGGAAAACTAAAATATCCTGAAGCTGGATTGGCTTTCTTGTACCCTTTGCAGACAAAACAACATACGACCATGGTTAACAATGAAAACACTTTAATGATTAAATGTCCAAAAAGTTAACACACTTAAATAAATAAATAATTGAGCACAAATAATAACACGCAAACAATCCAATCTAAGAACGTAACCTGCTGCTTCTTGTCAAAAAATCGAGAGTCCAACGCTGTGCGGTGTGTTCAGTTTCCGACTCAACCAGGTTTATGTCTCTTCGATTCAGCAAACTGAAGTAATAGAAAAAGATAACACTACATTGGACACCAAACCGGTTCTGTTATTCATAAATAAACGAAGTCGCCCTCATATAATTCGGCTCGTAGCAGACGCCGAGAATATGAGGAAAATGCTCCTATTGGTTGGATTTTATTGCTTTAAAACACGTGGAGAGTTAAATAACTGATTCGGTAAGGTATAAGCTGTGGCCCTGTACTGCAGATTTATTGTACGTCGCAAGTACGTACTCAGGTCGCTCTTGGGTTAATTCTTTAATTATCTCTGCTGTAAATATCATAGGCTTATTATAGTCCAATATCACAGGCTCGTGCACGGGGAATAGGTGTGATGCCACGCTCTCCATCAGTTCCATCGTCGTTTAGGGTTTCAGGGGGGCCTAGCAAACTTTTCATTACTATTTTATAGCCCTCTCCCCTTATAGATATGTCCTATATTGTTGTGAATAATTCATGTTTATCTTACAAATTCTTGGTCTTTTTCTCCACTTCAACGTACGCTTTTTGGAAAATAGAGCCGTTTCGCCTTTGACCCCAGGGTATAAACAGCACAAGTGCTAGTTTAGTGACCCTAACGAAGCTGAAAAGCCTAAAAGAAACGGGAAAACGGTCCACGTTTCGAGGAGCAAATCGTTGTCAAGAACGAAATGGTTAGTAAATGCAATTAAAACAGTAAAAAGTTCCTGCGCTTTGTCAAGTTTTGAATTGACTTTGACAAGATGACAATAATAATGTCATATCGTTCAATTTCTGTTTGCTGGTCTTTTAGGTTAGTGTAATCTTCAGGTGTTATTAGGTAAATAATTGATTCGTTTTTGAGGTGATATATATCTACAATTTGGTATTATGTGTTGAGGAACAATTTTCTTTTTAAGTTTTAGTTAATTTTCAAGTGCCCCTTATCAAGTTCAGCTTTTAGCAATGGAAACCAGGTGTTATTGAAATTAACAAAAGCTGAAGCAACACGTTCATCTATATTTAATAAAATTAAAGCACTTTCATTTAATTTTACGTTTCTTAGATAATGATTCCCCATATGGCTTAGTGCATATTGTCATACACTATTGTTCAGCAGCTTTTATTTTGTCTCTTGGTGTCATTTTAGCTTATACGTAAGACTCCTTCACTTATTTATTTTCTTCTTAGTTTAATGCACTCCTTTCTAAGCTCCCGTAGTTCATCAATGGCATAGTGATTTTGATAATTGGGTATTTTGAAATATTAAAACTGGCTGCAGGTATTTTGTTCAAAATTTCCTCAAGATTTAGTGACCATTTGTTCATAGATTGTCCCAAGACGATTTGTTCCTGAAAAGTTGGAATATGGCATTAGCTCTTAATCTTTTTTAAATAAAATTTAAAAGATGGTCATGCGTTTCAGTATAAAATCTTTATTTTAGCTATACGGCTTCATTCATTGAATGAAGTGGCTCGTAGTGACCAAACTCCGTCAAAGTCAAAGTCAAAATACGCTTTATTGTTAGAACAAAAAATTGTTGTTAACAAAGCAAAATAGAAGTTAAAAATATCTTAAATCCTAATACAGTATTCAATACTAAAGCGCGATATGAAGTACATATAGGAAAACATAATATGAGAAGCCACATGGTTAAAAATATTTCAGAACACAATATAAAATGCACATAATCACAGACTAAAAATTTACACTAGCTACGGTTATTGAGCATAAAACTCAGAAGGACTCTAATAGCCCCTCTCCACCAAAAACTGTCTCAGATGCCTCCTAGAACACCTGAGTGAAACTGCCCCCTTAATATCGCGCGGAAGGTGGTTGAACACCTTTGCACCAATTCAATTCAATTCAAAATAAGCTTTATTATAATTGTCATAACGAAATTATCGCCTTTGCAGATTTGGATCAACATACGTCGTAATCCTTAAACACCCGAATTTAAAATAAATAATTTTCTTGTCGTCTTACATACCTTCTAATTATGAAAGTTTCTTTTTATAATCTAGTCAGTTTTTCGATGTAAACCTATTATAAGATATCGCTTCGATCAATTTTTTTAATTACACGCTTGCCCAATCTATTTATTCGAAACAAATACAAATAAGTTTAATTGCTTATCGGTGTAGCTAGTTCGTAATTGGTTTGAAAAGTATAATAGCCTCGTAGGCGATATGGCGTAAACTTTAAAATTGTCCTCAGAAATTGCATGTTTTCTAAATTATAGCTTACCCGAGGCCAACAATTTGCAAATACTTTATTTTCCTTCCTGGCTGGAAATAAGCCCTCCACTTTTGATGCACAAGATAAAGTTTCTGACACTTTGTGTGATTAAATCGCACCGAACCGCGAGACCCTTTATGAATTACCAGATATTCGAGAAAGGGTGTGTAGTGACATTAATTTGCTCACAAAAGGACTTATTCTTGGCAGTTGAATAATAAAAGAATATGCCATAGTCTCGTTATTTTACATTTATTACATTAAACCCGACAAAACATGCATCGGTTTAACAGTATTTGGTGAGATGTCTGTTTTCGTACAGTATTGCCACTACTTGCCTTACCAAAAGACATGAGTGGAAACTTTTACGAGCACGATACAAATCCGTGCCCATTTTAAATTGTCGTTTAGCCAATTGTAGTTAAAATCCTTTGTCTGGATTTATAATATGGTTTTACAGTTTAGCCGAATAAGAACGGTGCTCTTATTCAAAAAAGGAAATTGGCGCCATGAATTCTCCGAAATCTTAGAGGTGGAAAAACATTTAGAGCGGCAAATGATGTCACGAACCTGCAAGAGGGAAATAGCAGCAGCACAAGTTCGTCATTGTAGCTTGATGATAACTTAGAAGATTAAATGAAAGATGATAACATCTACGAAGATTCATGGGTTAGTTATGAGGCTAAATCTACACCAGACGATTACGCAGCTAATGTGATCAGCCAATGCATGTATTACTACAAGAAATCTAAATATGTTAATCCACAGAATATCTATGGAAGAAATACTAATTTTTTACCTGTTTGGGTTAGTGTAGATTTGAAGGGAAAAGTGACATGTTTGCCAAGACACATCTTTATATATGAAGAAGTTGGTACTTCTAGCTATTTCTCCTAATTTACAAATGTAACTATAATTATTATTGTCACGTATACATTCCCTATACTTCCATAATCCATCTCTTAGATCTTGTTTGCGCATATCTATCACCACGCAAAAAAGCTAATTCAAATCCGCCTATCGATTGAGATATTAATTAACGTTAAACTAGTGGCAAAGTTTTGATCGTACATTAGAAGTGCTGGGCAGGATACTCATATATCGCATACTGCTTTACTAGTTTTCTTACCAAACATCCTGTTTAGCTATTTCGTACTGATCATTTTTTTTGCCAAAGAGCAAGAATCATAAATCTGGAATCTACACCTTATATAAATTAAGTAAAAAGCATTAAATGATATATATCCAGGCTTATATCATAACCCCATTAATCACAAGAAAATATATAATAAACCTCCATAATAATCAGGTTGTATCGGACCCATACGGATTTATGACGAAGTGGCATTTCGTTCTCTGCATACCAAAGAGGCGCCACATTTCGGCAACTGTATAACTACGGAACCGATAAAATAATGCCTGACATGCACTAGTAATTCTGTTTTTTTATCTTCGACACATAGACAAAAGGAAAATCCTATATAAGACTCAACGAGCGGTGCGTGTGCGGAGAAGAAAGTTTGACGTTAAACAGAATTTGTTCTATATGTGATCGTTGATATAGAGCAGGAACAGTGTGGGAGATAATATACACCCTTGAGGAACTCTGGCATTGATTTTAGATTCCTCCGAAAGAAATCCATCGATACCAACTCGGATGCTTCGATCCCATAAAAAATTGGAAATCCATAGAAGCAGTGCTATTCCGTATTCTGTCAATTTGCTTAACAATCCGTCATGCCACACCCTATCAAATGGGTTGGATATGTCGAAATTTGCCGTAGCTCTCGATGGTTCTGATCCACAGGTAGGTCACGTAAGTAGGAGATCTCTCATTGATCAGTGCTTGCGGATGTCATTAGATTAGGTAAATTAAACTTCAATTTAATTTAGCTATATAACCTTGGATACATTATAAGCAGATGCCGGTTGAGAATTATATAATTTTTGCTCTGGTTAGTTGCTCAGTTCTATTACTTTTGTACAATCTGTTCGTATTGAAGCTTTTAAGTCATCATTTTGTTTGCGGTATGCATATTCCCCTTCCACGTGCAATAAGACAGGTTCAAATATTAAATAAAACAAAACTCGAGCTTATTTGGTTTTTAAAAGAACTGCACTATTATCTTCTACGATGGTGATATTCCATTATATTCTGAATGGAGCCGGAATAATTAACAACCCAGTTTCTAATATAGAAAGATAAAGCTATTTCTATAACTATAAAATCGTATTTTAGGGAAATGTATGGTGAATGGTGGAGGAAAAATTTACCTGTTTTTCTTGCATCAAATGCAATAATTATATATGTGCCTAGTCGAGAGCATCCTCAAGAAATATGTGAAATTTATCTTAATAATGTATTTTCTCGAGTTATTCTTGTGTCGCTTAAATATCTATCTGGTCTTAGAAAATTTTTGAAAATAATTTACAAATTACTATTCGTGATATATTAATGAACAGAAGATTTTCCACAGTTTCCACTTAAAATTAATAATAAGCTGTTGATTTTTCTTATTTTGTTGGTAAGATTTTTAAGTCTTTAAAGCGCGATCATGCAACTAAAACACTTGCTAGTTGTCTGTTTTGAGCTATGATTGTTTGCAGCAATTTTCCTGACTGTTTTCCGGCAATTGTAAGGCTGATCCTCAAAAATTCTCAGACCTAGCAAAACTTGCACTATCTAATTTAAAATTTAGTTTGAAAATTTATTTTTATTAAAAATAAGATTTGTTTTATAACCAAACGAAAAATAAAATTATTGATTGCTGAAAAACAAGTTTTTAAAATTGTTTTAGACAAGACTAAAAATTTAAAACAAAAAATAGTGAACATATTTGTAATCCAAGCAGAAAATAACCTTGTTATTTGAAGAATAAGAAATAAAAAACCTAGACTAAAAATTAAAAACAAAAACTAAATAACATATTTGTACCTAATACAGATGCATTCTGATTCTGATGATAAATCTCTATTATAGTCATACGTTTTCATTTGATAAACGAAATATTCTTGTGGTTCTCTCACAACCAAAAAGACACGCAGACGATGATGCAGCAAACCAGTATCAACTTGTTTGAAAGATGGGCACAACTATTAGTTCTTATTAGCAAAACCCAAATCTTATATGCAAAGGTTCAATCTTTAGTTTGATTTGGGCCTTGGTCGTATTCGAAATGTAGGACTTCTTGTCCTACTGATGAGATTAGGAAAAGACTAAAAACCACCAAGCTCAAAACAGGCGAAAAACTGAACCTTTGCATATAGGATGTTGTGTTTGTGTGAGGTTGATAAGCTTTAATAGGTGTGTCCATCTTTTAAACAAGTTGATACTGTCTTTTGCTTGTCTTTTCAGTTGTGCGAAACCCCACAAGAATATTTCGTTTATCAATGTGTGTTTGATCGGGTTTGTAGAAGAATAGGTCGCAAGGCAGTCGCACTCAACTAGTTGGGTGTGTGCTAAATTTACACTCTTCCAACCTACTCAACAAGAAAAACGACTTAGTTTGAATCTTTCATTCTGCTGAAATGCTCAACAGAGCCCTCGATTGTTCATGAACAGACTTACAAGGCAACCTAGATTTGAACGAAGATCTTCTACACTTCCAGGAAGATGGTACGCCCCTTACACTATGCTGCTGTGGCGAGAGAGTGTTTTGACCAAAATTATCCAAGCCAGTGGAATGGCAGAAAAGGTACAATTGAGTTGCCGCCAAGATCACCCGACCTTGCCCCTATGGACTTCTTTTTATGTGTGTGTTGCATTATATCACCACTTTGCAAAACCCAGCCGGCTTCTCTGGAAGAATTGCGTCAGAAGATAATTTGAAATATTTGCCTATTATAGGGTTGTATTCGTAAAAAAATGTGAATATATGAAATTTAGAGAAATGCATCAAAACCGTGAGGCTTGTAAGCTTTATTGTAAGATAGCATCGTTAAATCTCATGATAAATTCAGATAATTGCGAACACTGGTGGGAGTAATGGCTACAGACCCTTCTGAAAAGCCAAAAGAATTGACGGCTTATTTTTAGCTTTTACTCGTCAGCCTGGTGTCCATATTATGCAACGGAGGACCAGCTGAGGCGTTTTCAAAAAAATAATCAAATTGACGATTCAATCCTTTAAATTTTTAATATGACACAAATATACTTCCAACTTTCCTTACAATTACTTGACAAACAAGAATAAACATCAAGATTGTCCCATCCCATTATAATAGAAGTAAAGGAAAAGTTTTTGACAAAAATATAATACACGTCTAAGATATATTTCTCTTACAATTGGTTGCCTTTTTCTCCACTAATCTTTCCTATATGATGGAGCCTCTTCGGCTCTGGCTCCAGGATGTAAACAGCACAAGTGCTAGTTTAGTGACCCTTACGAAGCTAATATATCTATAAAGAAAAGAACTGTTGACGTTTCTGGGATCAAATCTGTCCCCGTCGTCAAGAACTAGAAAATCTAAAAATGAAAATGTTTAGTAAATGCAAATAATAGTAAAAAGCTATCGCAAAAATTTGTCAAGTTTTGAAAAGACTTTGACAATTCTTGACGACGGGGACAGATTTGATCCAGAAACGTCAAGTTAGAGTAATATAATTAATTGTAGGAATAAACTATTTCAACATGATATTTCTCGTTTTATCTCTTATGTTAAATAGCTTCTGTATTTGGATATGCAGTGATGTACATGTTATATTGAGGAGAGTAGATGGCGCTGTTGAGAGAGTAGTCTGTCGTCTATACTGCTCCGGAAATTTTTAAAAAAATAGTAATTTATGGTGTCAAGTTAAATCTAAATTTGTGTTTAGGTCGAGGTTCAATATTGTTCGCATTAGTGTACACAAAAAAAATTGTTCAAAATTGTGCAATTATGTCTAAACCGACTGTGAAAGAAATAAGTGCACGTGTAGATCAGCTGTCACTTGACTTCAAGGCGGGACTAGAAAATTTTAAGGCCGAATTACAGTCGGCAACTTCTCCAATTCCAAGCATGACGGAGGCAGTTCCTGGGGATATTATTATGAAATTCCAAATATTCGAAGCAAATATCAATTCATCCCTTACCGATCTTCAGAATGAAGTCAAAACGCTGAAGCAGAATTTCGAGGTTATAGCAAGGGATCACACTTATAACCAGTCCAGTCAGCTGTCAAATATGATTGTTGTACGTGGTATCGACGAGAACGTAAACAATATTTACCAAAGTCTTGTGGGTATTTTTCATAGCAAATTGAAAATAAACGATATAAATATTCGCGATATAAATAGTTGTAATCGCATTGGTAAAAAAAAAGCGAGAATTTCAATCCAAGACCGGTTGTTGTTCAGTTTTGTACGAAATGGTTGCGGGACCAGGTCTTTTTCAGTAAAAAGTATCTTAAGGGTTCAAATTTATTAATTACGGAAATGTTAACACAGGAAAGTTTGAAACTGTTCAAAAAGGTGCGTGATATAATGGGAAAATCGTCCTGGACTTTAAGTGATCGTATCTATGCGAGTGTTAATAATAAGAAAGTCTTGATTGGTTCCGACAGTGATCTAGTTACATTAAAAAATCATGGGGTACAGCCTAAGGCTGATAAGGTGCCAGCTAATTGATCTGTTGGATTGTTTCACGGCGAACTGCATATTGATTGCTGTCTTATGGTAATATGTATTGTTTAATTATGTTTAATCCTCTGTGATAGTGGGATTTTTCTTTAAGTGATTAATATTTCGTTTTGTCGTTTAGTTTCCTTTTTTTTGGCATGTATCGACATCCCATGTACCTACCTAACCTAATTATGTCAGTGTATTTGAATACATTCATTCAAAATCGTTATTTTGATCTGGCACCAAAATTTATTACATTATATATCTTTGTACTATTAAATTTCTGGTGCATGGATGGCTGACTTGCTTGCTAGCTATTTTCTTTATTTATTGAGGTTACTTACCTATAGTTATATTTTACAGTAGTGAAGAGTGCTTGCATATAGAAAGGAATACAAATTATTATTATATATATATTTTTTTTTATAAAACTTATACTAGACCAACTTGGGTTCGTGTTTAAGTGAACATTATTTATGAAGTTTGGTCACTTAAATATTAGATCGGTGTTTACGGGCTTTCATGATTTTAAGGTCTTGGTTCAGCAGCAGAATTTCGATGTTTTGATGTTAAGTGAAACTTGGTTAAGTACTGATATTAGCTCTAATGTCATTGATATTCCTGGTTATACTTTTTATAGGCATGATAGAGTAGGGAGAGGGGGAGGAGTGGGAGCTTATGTCAAGAATCAATATACCTGCCAAACAATACAATTTAATTTTCATGTGAATAATAATTTGGAATTTTTATTTTTAAAGTTAAGCGTTATGTCACAAAATATAGCAGTTGGGACTCTTTATCGCCCTAAAGATAAAAATATGAAAACATTTATTGAAGACTGCGAAAATATTTTTTCATTTTTGTGCCCAAGCTTTGATGAGGTGATATGTCTGGGAGACTTTAACACGGACTTTTTAAATCCAAATAATCTTGTCACTTCTTGCTTAGAATCCTATAACTTATGTCAAATTATTAATGAGCCGACAAGAATAACAAAAAATACTAGCAAGTTACTCGATCCTATTTTCGTCACTTCCAAAGAGTTGGTTATTTCCAGTGGTGTTATAGGCACTAATCATATTTCTGACCATGGTCTCACCTTTTGCAATTTTTCAATAGTTAAGCCAAAAACTTCACAAAGATTTATTAGGGTGAGATCTTTTGAAAACTTTGATCAACAAAAATTTGATGCAGATTTGAGACGGCTTCCTTGGCACTTATTATTTAGAGAGAGAAATATTGATAGGAAGGTTGAAATATTTAATAACTATATTCTATCATTATATGATTGTCATGCCCCAATAAAAGAAATAAGGGTTACCAAGCCCAAGGCTCCTTGGCTCACGCAAAACTTAAAATTAATTATGAAGGAACGCGATATCGCCTTGAAAAAGTTTAAAATAACCAAGAGTGAAACTGATCACGGTAGATACAGGGACCTCCGTAACTTTGCCCTTACATGTCTCCGCAGGGAAAAGAAAGCTTACATTGACTCATTAATGGCAGAAAAAAAAATCCTAAAAGACTGTGGTCTGCATTAAGTGATTTTAATATTAAAACCAATAAATCGACTGAAATTCCTGAACACTTATCTGATCCTCAACAAATCAATACTTATTTTTCAAGTTTTTTGCATACCGTATCAAATAGCTGTCAAAATCAAATTAATTTCTATGAATCAAATTTCTACAAAGATCACAGTTCTTTCAGTTTTACTATGGCTACTCCCGAAGAAGTAGGCTGTGTTTTGCGTGATTTGCGTTCAAATGCCTATGGCGTAGATAAGATTTCTGCACAGATGTTAAAAAATTGCAGCCCCTTTATTGATCCTTGCATTACAAATATAATTAATTCTTGCATTGAGCAGGGCTATTTTCCTCAAATGTGGCGTGTTGCAGTGGGTAAACCTTTGCCTAAAAAAATCAACCCAGATGAATTCTCTGATTTGCGCGTTATTAGCATTCTTCCAGCTATTTCAAAAATTTTGGAAAAAATTTTATACAAACAAATTTATAATTTTATGACTGTAAATGGGATTTTACCGGAATTTCAAAACGGATTTAGGAAGGGGTACTCCACGGCAACCGCCTTGGCCACAGTAGTCAGTGACATAATCGAAGCATGTGATGTGAGTGAGGTTACGGCGCTTGTTTTGTTAGATTTCTCAAAGGCGTTTGACACTATTGATCATAAATTAATGTTAGCCAAGCTTAAATAATATGGATTTAACGATCTTGCTTTAAATTTATCAAAATCATACTTAAATGGGAGATCTCAGAGCATAAATCTTAACGGAGTAACTTCATCGCAGACGAGCATTCTGTCTGGGGTTCCTCAGGGTAGTGTTCTTGGGCCTTTATTATTTTTAATTTACACGACTAGTATTTTAAAATCTATAGCTTATTGTAGTGCTCAGGCCTACGCTGATGATACACAGCTGTATGCTCACATTAATGTCGATGATGCTCATAATGCTGAATCATTAATTAATAACGAATTAAATAATATTTATGAATTGTCATTGGAACATAATCTTAAATTAAATGCAGACAAGTCTTGTGCGCTGTTTTTTGGTGCGAAGAATAGGGTAACTAGAGTTAAACAACAGATATCTTTAAAAATCAATACCGTTCCTTTAAATGTGGTAGATTCCACTAGCAACCTTGCTATCATTTTGGACACGGAGCTCAGGTTTCGTGAACATGTTAAAAAATTAAATCAAAGAGCATTCATTAACCTTAAGCTTTTGTATTCAAATAAACACTTCTTAAATAAAACTTTGAAACGTAATTTATGTGAAAGCCTAGTGTTATCACATTTTAACTACTGTGACTTTATTTATGGCCCGTGTCTGGATCTTGAATCCAAAATTCGTATTCAAAAAGTTCAAAATAATTGCTGCAGACTTGTTTGCAATCTCCGAAGATATGATCATGTGTCTCACAAGATAAAAGAATTGGCTTGGTTAAATATGGAGCAGCGCAGAAATCTTCATTTGGTAAATTTTACCCATCAGCTTATAACAAGTAACCACCCTTCCCCCCTCAAAGCAAAGTTTATACTGCGTCATCGCAACCGTTTACGTAATAATCTACGAAATGATAGTGTGTTTTCGATCCCTAGACATCGAACGTCTCTTTTCAAAAGAAGTTATGTTTATAACGCAATCATGTTGTACAATTCGCTGCCAGCTAATATAAAAGAAAAAACATCTTTTGTCATATTTAAAAGGGAATATAAAATATACCTACTCTCAAGGTAAATGAGAATACGAATACCAGTGTGTTTGGTGAGTTCTTGTCGGGGTTCATAGTATGGTCTCTTATTGTTAAATAGTATGTAAGTGCTTTTTAGTGTTTTCACTCAATTCTTCACCTTTTTATTGTCGTTTACTTACTTTTTTTTTTGCTTCTAGTGGTTAAGTTGAATAGCTTGTAGCTAGACTTCGCCACACTGAAGCATAATGCTGTCCAAAAATGTAGTTTTCATTCTTGAATAATAAAAGTCGTTTTTATTTATTTTATTTATATAATGTGCAAATCTTAGCACAATAGCTTAATTAAAATACTGATTTTATTCGCTAAAAACATCTCCATGTTTCAAAATTTTGCCCTCAAAAACATAAGTCAAATTCGTCTTTTCAGAATAGTAAGCAAATAGCATGAAAATAAATTATGAAAAGCTTCCTTTCGGATATGCATAAATTTATTCCTTTTCTTCGTTCTTCTATTTTCTAAGCGAAAAATCTATTATATAAATGTTTTATTTTTCATATCAAATCCATAAAGATGCCAAAAATTAAAAATCAACGATCATTTTGTATCAAAGATATTATGCAGAATATGTATTTTTGAATATTCATGATCATTATAAAATATGTTTAGATAATACGCTTAATAATTATCTTCCAAGATCAAGTACAAGTTCAAACTTTAAACTGATTATATTTCACATGCCCCTTTTCTATTAGCGTTGGCCCCCAATGCTTGAAAACATATTTTGTGGTTAAAATGTCCAAAACTCATTGCTAATGAGTGTAAAAGGAAATAAAAAATATTTCAATAATTAAATATTGTTACCGAATGCACAAAAGAACCTCTTCTATAGTAAAAAAGTTCAAAACTCATTGCCAATGACTAGATATATAAAAAATAAGAAAACCTGCCTAATGATTAAAGAGACACTTCACATTATTACAGTATTAGGTATATGCTACATTTCAAAGCACCACTCATGGTCCTGCCTATAGCTTAGTTCGATCCTAGATTTCAACCAATATTTGCTGTGAGTCTCCACTTGGCTGCTCTTTGTAAAAGAGCTGCTTTCCATCTGACCAGATTGCAGGACGCCACTGGATGGTGCTCCATGTACATGAGCTACTCGTTCTCCATGACTATGGATGAGAACTAAGGCAATTGAACACAAGTTATTTGCAATATTTTTTTACCTATCTTCGGGATTGGTTGCTCTTAAGGCAATTGAACGCTAGTTATTTACAATATTTTTTTACCTTTCTTCGGGATTGGTTGCATCTGAGAATTTCTATCTAGAAGCAAAGCATGCAGTTCTGTATGATAGAGAGGAACACCTGCATAGTGGAGCTGATAGTTCAGCAGCAGATTTCTTAAGCACTATTACGGAAATGGCATCCGGTCCCTGTGACCTTCTTACTGTCTAGGCTCTTGCCCGTTTCACTTCGCGTGGGCGAAATACCAGACCTAGCATTGAGGACTTTACTCTTGGGATAGTTGAAGGAGCCTTTCCTTGAGGATCTAAGATAGAACTTCATGCAAACATTTCGGCAAGAATGTTCGCTTTTTCTTTGGCCGTTTCCGCTATTGAGCCATTATCTTTGGTCAGTGGTGGGATTGACGTGTTTGATAAATCCTGATTGACAGCTATGACAACTGATCAAAAGGTTCTTGATCCGTTAGGACAGTTGAGAAGCTTGTTCTTGATTTGCTCGTTATATCCCTCCTTGCTCTCGTCACTGGTCTGCTGCGTTCTGGTTTCTAGTCGTGGTGAATATATTTCGATTTTGAATAAGAATAATACCGAGTTTAAGTAAAAAAGATTCAAGGCGAACTCAGCAAAAATTGGAAAAGTAAGTGGTACGATAATTTAGATCAGTGATTCCTAACCTCAGAACGAGAATTTAGTTTGCGATGCCTCAATACCGTTCTCGACCTCATTTGCTAATAATCAGCGGTCGGCTATGGTAAAATTTACATCAAATAGTAATATTCTTGAAATATTGTAGAAGGAGTTGTTCCGTTAATACGGAAATCCGTTACCAATTAGTGCGGTTTTCTTACCGTTGCCCATCGGAAGAAAATCGAATTGATAAGTTGATCACTGACTGCAAGAATCTCAAAAACATGCCTACACCGCAATGCAAATGGAACTCAACCAAGGCAAAATATGTGCTTTTAACGTCATCATTTAGAAAATGTTTTTGAGGCTTCTGTAATATTATTTTTTTTTAATTATTAAAAACAATTGGCGTCAAACCATCTTTTAATGGTCGTCAGAGCAGCATTTATATATCTCTCCAGATAAACTAATAATATATGAAACAAACTACTATACGTTGCAAAATTAAAATGCAATTGCAACAAACCGTAAATCAATAAAATCAGCTGCAATACAATTTAGGATAAAGTAGAGAACATAGAACTCTTTGAATTTGGAACAAAAACTGATATAATGAAATTATGACTATAAAATAGAACACCTGCCCTAAAGCCTCTGAAGCCGTACTGAGAAAGCTTCCCCAGCAGGACCTGTGATTCACACAAACAAAAACCTTGAAAAATTACTGAACACTGCTGCGGCTACATCTTTCCCATTCAGACCTCTAAACAGCCCCTCCAGAAAACAAAACATCGCATCATGTATTGCCAATAACTTCCAGAAAACCAAACTGAGATGCGTTCAAAATCCCATGCCTCTTCAAAAAAGCATCAGCCTCGATGATCTTAGATGAGGGTAAAAGTAATATAAGGCGAAAGTTTGGGGGATCATCCATGAATAAAGAATTAACTACTGCAGATTGTAAGCAAGGTGGAAAGGTGCGAGAATCAAATGAGGCATTTATTGAATACACCAAAACATTAAGAGTACCATCTGGGAGACGATCAAGCATCCCAAGAGATCTTTATTTGATCAGTCCTAGAGGTCCCCTTATTCTTGATGGTACTGAGGGCACTTTCCAATTCTCTAAGAATAATATGTGCTAAAATGAGTAAGGAAAGAATAAATGTTGTTACTCAATTTGAGATTTATTTTTTTTTATTGTTAGTTTCTCAGCAATTGTGCAGTAAAAGGGGTTAAATGTAACCCAAATAACACTAGGTAAATTACCTGTATGGTCGTAAACAATATTTCAGTTTTCCTTTGCTCTTTTTTATGGCAGTGGCACACACACTAAAAGGAGATCCTATGGCACTCGACGAGCGGTGTGTGCGATATCTTGATTGACACGGTTCTTGAATAGCTGTAGGTTGTAATTTAGGGGAAAAGAGATGTCCTGGGAGTGAGTTTCACAGTGACGCAGTGTGCAGGACAAAGGAGACCTTGTAAAGCGATGTACCAGGTGTTGTCAGTTGTACGACGAACGGGTGCGCTCTTGCCGTCTGTCGTGACTCTCTGACATGCGTTGCTGGGGGCAGGATGAAGCGGGCCAAATCCAGGGAACATCTGCCGTGAAAATATCTGTAAAACAGGGAGATCTTGGTCACCTGTCTGCGTTGTTCCAGACTATCCAGACCCTGAATCAACTCGGGGTCGTCAATGAGACGCACGGCTCTCCTTTGAATGGAATATTCTAAGCACGGTCTTATTTGCGCTTTGTAAGTTAAGAGCAGCTGCTGCGGTGTACCTATATAGTTTTTATTGAGAAATATTGAATCAAGCTTCTGCGTAGCAGATTTTGCGATGTTAGCAACTGGTCATGCCAGAACATATTGCTGTTGACCGAGGCACCCAGTAGTCCGATTGTCGAGGATGAAGGGATAGTCGATTCTGCCATAATGACGTCAAGGCCCGCCGTAATGGCTTTCTCGGTAAACGTAGCTGCTTGAATTTTACTGCATTGAACTGGACCAAATTTCTGTCGCCCCAGGTTAGAAGTTTCTCCAGATCATTGTTGCAATCTGCTTGAGTCTGCGGTGAGTTTTGCTGGTCTAAATTGGGAGACAAGGATACTGTCAGCTGCCAAACAGTAAACAGGATTATTAGTTTCGGTCAGCAGGTCATTAGTATAGATAAGGAACAGATTTGGTGAAAGTATTGCTGCGCCCTGAGGCACGCCTGCATTAATGATGAATATGTCTGAGATGTATCCGTCAACTGCAACGGCAGAGATATATTCCTAAAGAAACTACCAAGCCAGCTGCAAACAGACGCTGGCAGTCCGAAGGAGGGCAGTTTGTTGAGTAATCCGCCATGCCAAACTCTGTCGAATGCCTTCGATATATCCAACGCAATCAAGATTCTCCGTAGTTCTTAATTGCCCTACTCCACACATCGTGACAGAAGCCAATATATCTCATGTCGATCTCTCTTTACGAAAGCCGTATTGGTTATGGCTAATTATTCTGTTGGCCCGAGGTACTTGATAGTTGCTGATTGATTACACGTTTCATGGGAGATTATTGGAAGCAAGGCAGTTGAGCCATAGTTTGAGGGCGTGGGTCCCTTGCCTTTTTTGGAACAGGTTGCACTAGAGTGACTTTCCAAAAAGATGGGTAAATCCCTCTTCGGTAAGACAGAGAAAAAAGCTTGGAAAAATGGGTGTTAGTTTGGGTTAGCCCGTCCGGTCCTGATGCCATTTGCGTATCTAGCTCTCTGAGGATTTTACGAATATCGCGGTGATGAAACCTAACATCTTCCATGGTAGTGTTGACGTTGGATATGGTGAGGAGAGCTTTGCCTGTGGACGTTTAAGGTAGAGTGCGATGAAAACATTTTCTTTTCCTTAGCTGTAGTCGCCGTGACGCCGCGTTCGTCTGTCAAGGGTGGGAGAGACGCTTTTGTAAAGTTATTACTTACTGTCTTTGCTACCGACTAGAATTTCCAGGAGCCACTGGCGCATTGCAAAACTTTATTCCTGATCGTTTGCATTCGGTTCTCGCTTCGGCTTGAATCTCTGTGTATTTTCTTAAAGTAAGTCATGCCCTTCAATTGATAGAGGGAGTAATCCAGGGTTTTCCAGATTTATTCTTAATTTTGCACAAAGGGAAACTTTTTTTGAGGATACTCAAAAAAGGCCTAATGAAACCCTTGCAAAAAGTCCTGATACTCGTAAATCTGCTAGCATGCAAATACCAAAAATTACAAAAAATTGCCGAGCTGTACACTCTGCCATATCTAAATTGCTCTGCTCCCGCTTTCCATTCAAGCTTAATTTGGCTATGATAGCGCAATGATCGGGTAATCCCGATGGGATCACCAAAACATCTCGAACAGCTTCAAAACCAAAATTTAAAAAAAGTAGTCGATAAGACCACATGAAGAAGATAAAACCCAGGTTGGTCGATCAACAACCATGGATAGCTTAAATGACAATAGACTGGATTAGCAGCATAATCAACCTTGTAATTAATATTAAACTCACCAGAGAGGATAAGTCTTGAACTTGTTGAAATGCTGAAGAGTAGCACCTCAAGGGGGATCTAGGGGATCGATAAACACAAATTAAATAAATGTTATAAAACTGCTCTTTGAATAACCCAACGCCCATGTGGAATAAATAGGTGTGATCTAGTAATCAGGAATGAATAACAAGGTTCACCAGGCCTCAACCAATGTTCAGCTAGTAAGAATACATCAAGGGAGCCAAGAGTCTCAATAAAAATACTAAATTCATCAGTTTTCATCAGAAGTGACACACAATTGACCCCTTTGAGATTTATGATGACGCCTATAAAAAAGAAATAGAGCCTTCGCTAGCGATGTCACTGCCATCAGGCACCTCGTACACCATAGTCGGAGTGCTTTGAGCCTAATACAGAATGCAGTGGGTCAACATCCATATATCTAAGATACGTAGACATTCTAGAATGAAACCCTCCTATTGCATAGTAAACGATCTCTGCCATTCAAGTAATACTTTGAACAAACCTTAACATGAGAATTTGATGGAAACAACTAGAAAATCTGCTTGACCTTTATTCTGCTGGTTTTCGATAATCTACTGATCAACGTTAACTTGCTAACATCTTTTTGATTCTAGTAATAAGTAAAGTAGATTCTACTTTGACAAGGTGCCGGAATGTATTTGATATGATAGAAATTAGAAGCTACCTTTAAATATATTAAAGTAATATTGAAACGAATTCGTTTTAATAGTCTCGCATTTCAGTTGAAAACTTTGTCACATGGGCATTAAAGGAAATATACGGCTCCCTTTCTTCGGTTCCTTAGACACCGCTTGCCAAATATGTTTCGTGAGGTGAATTAAATAACGCCGAGCGTATATAAAACATACCCGGCAACTTCGTTCTTTCTCTTTCCTATATTCCGGAAAACATTCGTAAAACACTCGGCGGAGAACACGATTTATAAGAAAAAAGGTTTGGGTATTTTATACCGCGAAAATTGTATTATATGGTTCGAGCGGATTACTTACCTGTGTACAATATTTTACCATTATTTATTGGCCACAATTTTGGCTGAAAAAAGCAACATATCTAAGAACTTGTTGTATAACGACGACAAGAGTGATAATATTTGTGTTATAGGAACGCAAAGTAGTCTTTCCTAACGTGTTTTATGGAAGATTTTTTATGTATAATATTTTGTAAATCGAGTAGATATCAATGTAGCCACCGTTAAGTTTGTTCCTATTGTGCTATGTTTCAACTTCATTGTCAATATCGAAAGCATTATTTAGCGACAGCAAAACGACTGAAAATTCATTCAGCATATTTTACGAGAGGAAGGTTCCAAGAGATGCGGAGAAAGTTGTGCAGCGGGCGTTATCAAATGTGATTGCCGAAAAATCGAAACCAATTTACGATTTAGCGTACAAAAAAAGCAATAACTGGCTTGAAGACAAGAACGTTAAACACATAAGCGAGAAGATTTTGTTGGCCTACTTCCAAGATAAAATGATATGAAAAGCTCTATATCGTGGCCGATGTTAAGAATAGAAACTTATCGATATATAAAAAAACTGGATTATGGGCTTTTCTGAAGCAGCCGTGGAACGGACAACCAGAAAGGTCAAATCTCCTTACCAGGGGGAAATAAAGATAATGTAACAATAAGTTTACTAAACAGTTGTGCTATATCGGTGACTAAGTTACTATTACATAGCAAGTCAGTAGGGTAATAAAACTAACAATACGAGTTAGTTTCGTTACCTTTAATTTTTAATTAGATGTAATTAAAAATTAAAGGTAATGAAACTAAACTAATATTAAATCTAAAGCTGAAATTTAAAAATTTACCAGATGAATTAAATCAATTCACACCATTTACAGGTAATCTCAGATCATTTAGCAAGACGTTAGATAATCTTGTAACCTAATATCCAGGACCATCTCGGCACCTTTCCAGACGCTAGCAGCGAGATACCAAGATAACCGTTCCTCTAGTGTTATGCCCATGAATATCCTCGTGACTTATGTGATCATCATTTTTTGTAATAAATAGTTGGTATTTATGTTCCCTCCGAAAGCCTGGCCTGCCAGCGCGGTGGAAGAGTTCTAATTGCAGTTTCCATCGATCTTTCTTCATCCCTCATCTTAACTACCATTGACCCTGCCTATGACGACATTTGGATTAAAATAAAAGCCCAAAGCACTCACCTATTTATGGCCTATATTTACTTTTCTCCTAACTCTTCAATGGACGCTTATCAATCATTCTATGATTCCTATCAGTCGATAAGGAGCAAATTTGCTGAGTGCAAGTTTGGCATTTTAACATTCCTGAGGTCGACTGGGTCGTGGAAGACAACACGATAGTACCTGAACATCTCACCCTCGGTGCTTCAGAAACTCTCGTTGTTGCCATGTTTTGCTCGGAAATGGAACAGATTAACTCAACTCCTAATAGTCCTAACCGATATCTCGACTTAATATTCTCTGACGACTTCAATGATATTCGGGTGATCAGTTCGCATGTGCCTCTTCTATAGATGGTTATCATCCACCACTAGAAATCTTAAAAGAGAAACTGTTTTAGCAGTATTTGCAAAGGCAAACTTTTTCGAGCTTGATCGTTTTTATCCTCGGGTGGAATGGCCTTCTTTTGAAAATCCCAGTGACACAGGTAACATTGTCAGATTTTTTACAATACACTCTTCGAGGGAATCAATCAGTTTGTTCCAATGGAACTTATTAAGGACCATAAATATCCTAAATGGATTGATCATGCTCTAGAAGAAATTATAGTAGACTTGATTCGGATTACCTTGCATATTCACATGTGCGTAAGGAGACGAAGTTTCGAACGGATATATGCTATCTACTATATGTCACAAGAACAGAACACTTAATACCTGAAAATATTAAGAATTTTTGACCATCAGATATTGCCAGAGCTTTTGTCTCGCATTTTCGATTATGTTACAGTAACCACGCAGGAATGCAATACGTGACGTGGATGACATTAGGTTTGTTCTAGCATGAAATCTCAAACGGTTTGAAACCTCCGGAGTTTGCGCATAACGATATAAGCGTCGCTTTTATTGCTATGCGCAAACTCCGGAGGTTTCAAACCGTTTGAGATTTCATGCTAGAACAAACCTATTGAGTATGCAACTGACTTAATCTACCATAATTTTACACCTGACGAGATAGCCAATCGACTTAGAGCATTGGACCCTTTTGAGAGTGCTGGGTCAGCAGGAATAAAGCAGTTTTTAATACTGAAAGTGTCCCAAGATTTTGGATGCAGTCAAATCTCGTTCCTGTTTTTAAGCCTGGATATAGATAGGAAATTAATAACTATAGGGAAATTTCAATCTTATCCTCTATCCCCAAGTTATTTGAGTCAATCTTGACAGATGAAATTTTCAGCTCATTATATAGGTTCTACTATAACAACATGGCTTCTACGAAAAACGCTCTACCGCTACCAATTTGGCTGTATTTCAGAGTTTTATAATTACATCAGTTGGAGAGGACACCAAGTTGATGTAATTTATACGGATCTGTCCAAGGCCTTCGATAGCGTGTGTCACGACTTATTATTGCGAAAGCTTCACAAAATAGGAATATCGGGCAACTACTTAAGGTTTGTCGCTTCCCACCTTACAGATGGTCGCCAGCGCGTCATCGTTTATGGTTCTTCGTCTGAAGAGGTTGCGGTGATGTCGAGTATTCCTCAGTGATCACCAATTATCTTCTCAACGATGTGACACCCTGCTTTCGGAACTACCGCTGTTTGGTGTATGCTGACGACTTGAAATTATTTGCTTAATGTTAACAATGATGGACTTCAGAGGGACTTGAACTGTCTGGTCTCATGGTCTGGTGACAATCTGTTGAGACTAAACATCGTTAAACGTAAGACCTTACGCTTTTACACCTGTCGCATTCCAAATAACATCATCTACAGCATTGACAATGTGAACCTGCAGGTGGTATCTTCCATTTGGGGGTCATATTAATACCTCACTGATAGTATTGTTCTCAAGGCATATAGAATGCCTGGCTTTATAAAGAGAAACACAAGACATATCGTGGATACGAAGGCAATAACGTGCTTATATAATTTCTTAGTGAGAAGTGTACTTGAATACTGCTCAACTATATTGTCGCCAATATATGCGTGTAACATAAACCGCCTGGAAAGGGTTCAAACGGAATTCACAAAATATCTTCTTTTTAAACATCGCTTTCCCTTCAATGATATACCTTTTCCACAATGGACTTCTACTTTGTGGCCTGAAAAATCTTGAACGGCGCCGAAGGAAAAACTATTACATTTCTTATAAAAGCTTTTGAAAAACCTTGTTGACTGCAATGATTGCATTTCATATTCGAGCAAGACGTACAAGGCAGATGCAGCTTCTTTTTTAACGTACTCATCGGACGAACTATGTATCTGCAGCGTTTATCAACAGACTACTCGGAAACTATAATAGAATCACCCCTACCGGCGATATCTTTAGTTCTACACTATTTACTTTTAAAAGAAACCGTTCTTATCAATATGGTGTTCTACGATCTTTATAATATATATATTATGTCAATATATTTTTCTTGCCTTTGTATTTTATATATTTTATAGTCTTTAGATACCATTTAGAATATATAATTCTGTAGAGTACTTGTTAAATAAATAATTAAATAAATAAATTCAGAATGCAGAAAGGCAAAGTAAGTAGTATGTAACGCACCCTGCGAAACATACGATGAAAGTCCCTAAGGGCGCTTTAGACGGTGCCTTTTTTCGTGCGTTAGCGCATGCGGCATTTCGTGTGGCAGCGCATGCAATATAGCGCACAAAACCGTTGCCTTTTTATATCGTGCAACATATCATTTACACTTAAAACTGCTATTGGTGCGTCTTGTACATTTCAACATGGATGTTTTGAAGTTTGGACGTTTGTATGCTGCGTTTATTATAATAGCGAGAAATAAACAACGTAATAAACGCAAGTGTTGGATACGGGAATTTCTGAAAAAGAAGTATAGCTATTCCTTTATAGAGAAAATGCTGTTAGATGACTGTTCGTTCTTTCAAAACTTTACGACGATGTCTTCAACGGATTTTGAAGAACTGTTGTCAATAATTGGGCCAATTATTAAAAAAACCAATACGAATATGAGGGAAGCTATTCCTGAAAAAGTAAGACAGGCAGTTTGTTTGGGATATTTAGCATCCGGAAATTCATACAGGAGTTTAATGTATACATTTAAAATGTCTAGTTCAACTATTTCACTAATTATACCAGAAGCATAGCCTAAAGAAAACTATAGCTGCGACACTTAAGCGCGGCACCTTTGAGAAGCGAGGACCAACTTTATCACTATGTAGTGGGGAGGAAATAAATAAATCTAACTTGACGTCAACCCCCCGGCAATCATTAGTGAAGTGAGCCGTACTAAAATTTTTTGAGACGTTATATACTAAAATTGTTACTCTCCCCTATTATTTTGTTTAAACTCTCATCACAAAATATATGATTTATAAAATACTGTTTATTTCGAGTAGAGAATAACCATTTTTTTGACCCAAAAAGCTGCATAAAGAGAGCCGGATATTTATTTAAACATTACACCTGAAAGAAATAGTTAAAAATGTCTTTTGAAGTGAAATTAAGATTGTCGAATGTAGATTACTTGTAGTAAGTACAGCATTCTTGAATGCTGAATATAACTATAATAAAATATAAGCTCCAAGTTAATCTTTAAATATCAACAAGATCTATACACAACAAAAATGTTTTTTTTATATGAGATTTTATTTTGCACAAGTAGTTACGGTTTTAGACGAACTTGTGAAGATCTGCAATAATAATTTTGAAAATTTTGATTTATCTAGTTGTTCTCTTCTAAGCTAAAAAAAGATCTTATATAAGTACATAATTTTGTTTTATATAGATTTTTAGCAACCTGCACAATTTTATAAACGTATTATGTACGATTTTGCATATTATTTCGTAACAGCTTTTTCATTTTATTCGCTAGATAAAAATATTGTCAAGATGGTGAAATGAAAGTAAATTTTTGATCTGGCTAGTTTATGCATGAAGTGCACAATTACGCTAAATCGGAGCAACCTGTACCGTGCGTTCAATTTATCTTGATAACATTTCGATTCGCTGTAACTTTTTTGTTTTTAAAGATATCAAGTTAAACAAAAAAGCAAAATGTAGGGTTGGTAGCCAAATTTTTTTCTACGTTACATATAAAATAAAACACTAACGATTTTCTGAGATATCAGCCTACTCTATATTTTTTAAATGGAACACCCTGTATATTACTACATTTTTGGAATCTCTAGAGAAGTCTAAAAACATTTCGTGTATAATATCTTATACCTATCTTTCTTTAGGTGTTTAAGAAATATTGACAGTTGAAAGTCGTGCATTTTGACATTTTGATAGGCTTTAAAATCTAAACCGCATGAGAGCAAAGAAAACGGTTTGCATATTCCTGTCTTAGGTTTTCATGAGCTATCAAATGACAGTAACTTTGAATTTAACCCGTGAATAATAATAATAAATGACCGGAACTTTTAAACCTCCGGTTAAATTGAAAGCCACTGTCATTCGATAGCTTATGAAAACCTAAGATAGAGATGTGCAAACCGTTTTCTTTGATCTCGTGCGGTTTAGAGTCTGTCAAAATGCCCGACTTTCAACTGTCAATATTTCGTAAACAGCTAAAAATAGGTATAGGATATTATACACGACATGTGTTTTGATTTCACTAGGGAGTCCAAAAATTTAGTGAAATACAGGGTGTTCTATTTAAAAAATATATAAAGTAGGCTTTTATGTCAGAAAATTATTGGTGTTTGTTTTATATGTAATCTAGAAAAAACTTGGCTACCAACCCTACATTTTGATTTTTTGTTTACATTGGTATCTTTAAAACCAAAAAAGGTACAGCGAATCAAAATGATATCAAGGTGCTGATCAAATCTGAAATAATGGATATATGTGGATAACGATCGACTTTTACGAAAAACAACCAGCAAAAACAATGTTTTTGAGACTTACGCCTTTATGGTAGAATACGAACTGTTTATTGTCAAAGGAATTGTTTTGCACTTTCTTATCTTCCACATAACCACAACCTGGAAAATACCCCCCATCAAACCTAAAATTTCGTATGTCTAGGTAATTTCTAAATAACTAAGATAAGAAGATGCAAATCGTTTCGCGCTAAGTTAATCAGATCAAATTCTTTAGATGGAAAGGAGGCTATTCGACATGCTACATGAAATGTATCTAGAATTTTTAGAAGAATTCGAAAATCGGAAAATGTCCCGCTCTTTTGAAACCTTTAATATTGAAATATAATTCAATTATATTGTCAAACTGAAATCAACATGGCTAAATGATGAAATGGTTGTAAGACTAATAAAAAAATTAAAAACATGTTATTTCTATAAAATGTGTATACATATGAAGGGTACAGGGGAAAAATGATCTAAGCGCCATTTCCATAGGAAACTTTTTTATTATTGACTTCACAGAAAATTTTATTCTTGATAAAAGTTGGTGTTTGAAAAAAAACTAATTTCGACAATGCTAAATTAAAGATAAGTTATACAGGGTACTCAATAAATACAAAAATGATGGTTAAAAAATCAAAAACTTTGGAATATCGGAAAACCTTCTACAGAAAAATAAAGCTCGTATTAAGATAAAAATAAAAGTCAAATACCATTTTTTCCAAAAGTGCACCGCACCGTTGCGGAGAAAATCCATTTCAATTACTGAAAAGAACCCGCTTTTTCTTAATTTTGTCCATATTTTTTTCAGCAACGATGCATTTTTGGAAAAAATGATATTTGACTTTTATTTTTACCTTAATAGGAACTTTATTTTTCCTGCAGAAGTTTTTGTTTTTTTAACCACCATTTTTGTATTTTTTAAGTACCCTGTAATACTTAGTCTTAATTTAACATTGTCAAAATTAGTTTTTTTCCAAGCACCAACTTTTATCAAGAATAAAATTTTCTGTGAAATCAATAATAAAAGTTTCCTATGGAAATGGCGCTTAGATCGTTTTTCCCCTGTACCCTTCGTATATATTTTATGAATGTTTCCATATTATTAATTTTCGTTTATTTTTGGGCACTTTAAATTTCGTAACCTATTATGATACGTTTTAGTCCGTTTTGGTGCTTTTAGTTAGTTTGGGTTAGTTCAATCAGCTTTCGTTTAGTTTTAATTTATTTTAGTCATTTGAACCCGGTTCCGATACATTATAACTAATTTTAATAATTTTGGTTAGTTTTGGTTAGCCGCCAAAACTGGGTCGTTCAATCAACTATCGATTACTTTCGGTTCCGATACGTTATTACCAATTTTAGTGTTTAGGATAGTCGCCAAAATTGAATTGATCTGGGTTAGTTATAACTTACTTAATATTATTTTTAAGCTATTCCGATACGTTTTAGCCCGTTTTGGTACTTTTAGTTACTTTTGGTTTGTTTTGGTTAGCCTTTCAATCAAATTTTGGTTACTTTAAATTTATTTTAGTTATCGAATTAATTCAAGTTAGTCGTCAAAATTCGCTTAATTTTGGTTAGTTTCAACTTATTTTAATATTTTTAATCTGTTACGATACGTTTTCGCCGTTTTTGATGCTATTGGTTAGTTTTGGTTAGTCGTTCAATCGACTTTCGGTTAATTTCATTTAGTTTTAATTTAGTTTAGTAATTTTAATCGGTTCGGATACGTTATAACCAATTTAAATGTTTTTAATTAATTTAGGTTAGTCGCCAAAATTCGGTTAATTTGGGTTAGTTTCAACTTACTTTAATCATTTTAATCTGTTACGATATGTTTTAGCCCTTTTGGTGCTTTTGGTTACTTTTGGTTAGTCGTTCAATCGACTTTCGGTTAATTTCAGTTAGTTTTAATTTATTTAAATCATATGAACCGGTTCCGATACGTTATAACCAATTTTAAAGTTTTTGATTACTTTCGGTTTGTCGCCAAAATTCGGCTAATTTGGGTTAGTTTTAACTTACTTTCGTTCAATCAACTTTCGGTTAATTTTAGTTAGTTTTAATTTATTTTAGTCATTGGAACCGGTTCCGATACGTTATAACCAATTTTAATGTCTTTAGTTACTGGCCAATATTCGGTTAATTTGGGTTAGTTTTAATTTACTTTAACATTTTTAATCTGTTCCGAGACGTTTTAGTCCGTTTTTGTGCTATTAGTTACTTTTGGTTTGTCATTCAATCAACTTTCGGTTACTTTCAGTTAGTTCCAATTTATTTTAGTCATTTGAATCGGTTCCTATACGTTATAAGCAAATTTAATATTTTTGGTTAGTCGCTTAAATTCCTTTCGTTTTGGTTAGTTTTAACTTACTTTAATTTTTGTAATCTATTACGATAGGTACGTTTTAGCCTGTTTTGGAGCTTATGGTTACTTTTGGCTAGCTTTGGTTAGTCGTTCAATTAACTTGGTTGGTTTCAGTTAGTTCCAATTTATTTTAGTCATTTGAACCGATTCCGATACCTTATGATCAAATTTAAGTTTAAATAAACAAACTAACTAGCTGCTTAATTCTGCCGTTCTTTTCCCATTTTAACACATAAACATTAACTTATTTATATAACTTACAAACAAAACAATATATACGCATAACGTCTATTTACCCAAACAACGAATCTTTTTCTATTTTAATTCCTATGAAAATTTATTGCACTCCGGCCCAGGTAAGCGCGTATGATTGGCATCGAGTTCCAACTGCGTGGTGTCCTCCCTTCACTGAGCTTCACGGAGGAAATTTTATTCCGTACCCCACTAAACGAGCCGAGTGTCGCGGCTATAGCTTTCTTTAGGCTATGCCAGAAGTATGTAATGCCATGAATGAAGTTTTAAAAGGACATGTTAAGGTAAGAACATTAATTTAATTCCAAATTAGATAAAATAAACTTTATTGGACGAACAAGAGAAATAAACTAATTTAGCATCTAAGTAGTATTTTAAACAAGATAACAAACTTTAGTTCAAAAATAATTAAATAATTATGTATGAAACTTCAAAAATTCTGCCATGTCAGGGTCGAGTTGTTGAACATTTTGTAGTTGTATTAGCGCAGAATTCTAGTTGGAATCTGTAGTGCTACGATTGGAAACCGTTTCTAAATTTGGACTGAGCATTTCTGGTGTAATTGAAAATTCATAACTAGAATTCAAGTCAAGTCAAGTCAAGTATGCTTTATTCCCACAGAAAAATTCAAATAAATTTTATGGACAAAGCTAACTAAAATAAATAAACTAACCATAGGGCAAATACAAAACAAAACAAAACTTAATATATACAATAATATATACGATAAAAATAGAACAAGCAATTTTCAAATTGAAATTGGTCATGATTTAACAAAAAAACTATATTACAGAACATCATAAGCAGTTGAACTAGATCCACAGGAAGTACACAAAACATAGGGTAAAGAAACCCAGTGTTATCAAAATATTAAACATACATTATAACGAAACGTGCTGTTTGAAAAAATAAGGAAGGTCATGTCGGTGAACTTGACTCAGGCAATATGCATATGCTGCAGAGTTGAAAATACCGAGGAAAAGTAAACAAAACATGACTAAAATTGATAGCTAGGTATTTAATTTTGTGTAATTCCTGTATATCCGAAAAATCACTAATTCGTCAAAAAGATAATCCTATACCTATTATAAAAAATATATATAATATAAAAAAAATTCACCGCCGCACATGAAGCCCAAGAAAATTAATGGAGGAAAAAATAAAATCTAATTCACGCAAAACTCATTTATAGAATAATAAGGTGTTTCTAGTAGGTAAGCCTTCGTTTTTTCACGAAATTTAGCAAATGTAGGGATGGATTTAAGATGTAGCGGGAGTGTATTGTATAACTTCTTGGAATTATAAGGAATAGAATTTTTTGTTAATTCAGAGGAGGGAAAAGGAAGGTAGATGTCCTGACTCGAATTTCTTGTTGAGTACTCATGTTGTGGCCTTTTGGGAAATATGGTTCGATATTTGCGTATTAAACAAGTTGTTTCTAAAATAAACAAAGCAGGAAGCGTAAGAATTTTATATTTTTTAAAGTAGTATTCGCAATGAGCTCTGCCATTAAGACCAAATAAATAACGAATTGCTCTCTTTTGAAGTTTGAAAATGGTACGAAATTGCTCGGTGTTACAGCAGCCCCAAAAGGGAAGGCCGTAGCGAAGATGAGATTCAAACAAGGAGAAGTAGGTGAGCCCGGCAGTAGACAGATTTAGTTCCTTCGAAACCGATCGAATTGCGAAGCAGGCAGAAGAAAGCTTTTTTGTTAAAGAATCAATATGTGCGGACCACTTAAGGTTGGCACTAACACTCAAACCTAGGAATTTAGCCGATTCAACGTATTTAATATTGCTGTTGTGAAGTAGCAAAGCTTGTTGTAAGGTTGTTTTATAAGATAAGGCTACCGTTTTATCAACGTTGAAACACAGCCAATTTGAGTCAGACCAAGTTTTGATTGTGACGAGATCGCTGGAGATATTAGAGTGTAGGGAGAAAGTATTAGAATCACTCGAAGTTATGCTTGTGTCGTCAGCAAAGAGAGAAATTTTACCATTGATTTTTAGGTATGTAATGTCATTAATATATATTAGAAAAAGGATAGGCCCAAGAACAGAGCCCTGTGGAACTCCACTGGTAATTAATCTGCCATCAGAATCAGAACCGTTCGCTCTAACAAACTGCTGTCTATTTTCAAGATAAGATTGGAACCAGTTCGAAGGAATACCACGGATTCCATAAAAATTTAGTTTTCTTAACAAGATGTCATGACACACACAGTCAAACGCTTTAACGTAATCACAGAAGACTGTAGCAGTGGGGAGATTGTTGTTAAGGGATGAGTAGACATCGTGAAGCAACGAGAACATGGCGTCATTTGTACACTTGCTTGGTAAAAATCCGAACTGCTCCGGGGACACTATGCCATGTCTAAGGAGAAATGGTATGAGGCGATTTTTTTATAACTTTTCAATGATTTTACAGAGTACAGGCAACAGAGCAATTGGACGATAATTGCATAAGACATCCTTTTCACCTCCCTTATGAAGAAGAATAATTATCGCAGTTTTGAGGCATTCGGGAAAAACACCTTTCGTGAAGGACGCATTAATTAAGGAAGCTAGGACATCCAGAATTGGAAGTGGGAGGTTCAAGAAAATTTTAATTGACAGATTATCAGTACTACAAGCTAATTTACTCTATATGCTGCTCATTACCTGAAGAAGTTCAAGGCTGGTCACAGGGCTTAGGAAAAACTATCAGCGACTTTTTTAGAAGGAGGAAGACACGAGAGAGGGTCGAGAGAAGGAGAAATACCAGAGGTAACATTTTTGCTCACGTTGACAAAATATTCGTTCAAATCATTTGGTTTTGGCATGCTCTGATTCGCGGAATTTGTTTTGCCTCTAAGATCGTTAATAATGGACCAGGCCTCCTTGGATACGTTTTTAGCAGTTGATAAACGATTTTGATAATATAGTTTCTTTGCTGTCTTGATAAGTTTTAGGTAGATCTTCCTATAATTCGAATGAATTCAAGAACTTGAGTGGAGTTAGTGAATTTTTTTATGTATGAGAGGGAATGCATATTTTTTGTAGATATGCGTAAGCCTTTCGTAGTCCATGGTTTGTGATGTTTAGGTTTAATGGATTTAAGCGGGAAGGCTTTATTGAATGCATTTATAATTTTATTTAAGAAACCACTAAAGTCACAAGTTCACCTGATTCAAAATTCCAGTTGGTCTTTAGGCAAAGGTTACGAAAGGATGAAAAATTGGAGGCTGAGAAGATTCTACCTAGGTGACGAGTTGTTTTTGAGGGCCTATAAGAAGTATTGAATTTGGAGATTACTGCCTCATGATCTGAGAGACCCGCGCTAGTTACTGTCGATTGGACATCAGTTGAAGGAAAGTCGGACGCTACATAGTCAAAGATAGAAGAGGAATTGTTAGAAATCCGAGTTGGTGAGGTTACATGCATTGAAAGACCAAAAGAGTCAAAAATAGAAATTAATGATTTTTGGGCAGCACAAGCGGTAGCGTAGTCAATATTTAAATCACCGCACAAAATTTTCTTGCCTTTCACCGGCAGACCATCTAACAAGCTTAGCAGGTTATCAAAGAACAATTGCACATCGGAATTTGGCGCTCTATATATACAAATTACGTGTAAATCAAGGTTCTTATTGTATACAATCGAAAATTCAAAGTAGTTATCCGATTGGAGATGATCAAATTTAGTTACAGGTAAAAAGTCCTCACTCAAGGAAAGAATCAGTGTTCCTCCATGAGCCGAGTTTTTCCGATTATATCTGGCTATTGTGTAGTACTTTTCAACATAAAGCGGTTTATTCTCACTCAGCCAGTGCTCTGTAATTGCAACTAGTTGCGAGAACCCTGATTCCTCCAAAAACAAAAACAATTCATCAGTCTTATTTCGCAATGAGGCAACATTAATAAGAACCATACTAAGCCTGGCGTCAGGATTAGTGGAATCTAGTCGCTCAGGACACGTCAAGCTGCTTAAAAATTTTTCTTCGGGGAGCCGCTGGAGAAGTATTTTTGGTGACCCTCTTTGGACTTCTGAAGCTGAATCGTCGTCTCGGAAACAACATGGGATCTGTAGGAACAAAGATCTTCTTCCACTTCAGTGTGTTTAAACCCATATGCGGCATGAAAGTCGTGGTAGACCTTACGTAAAATGTCATCCTGGATTGGCAGTCCTTCAGATGCTAGAAATAATCTGATGCTTATGTTGGTAAATCCCTCATAGCATACCGTGGCAGGTTGGTCATACAAATAGGCAAGGTACAACCTAATGGCTCTGAAGATGGCAGGTTCCCTTAGCCTTGCCATAAGCAAACGATTACTAAAGTCGTTAGACTTACTGGCGGCCTGTGTTAATTTAACTGTTGGGGGAGTCAGCGGGTCCAGAGAGAAGGATGGTTTATGGGATGATTCCTTAGACAGTTTAATTTTGACATCGCTCACAAGGGCATTAGTTTTGCAGGCAGCGATAGCTTTTTTGTCAGAAGTTACTGTAGTTACCTTGTGCGCGTTAGCTTCACTGACTGGAGAGGGAAAGTCCCGCAGAGTGCCAGAGGTCAGACTGCTAGTCACTTTCGCCTTGGTGGAGGGAGTTAGATAGAGCTCTGTAGTTTTTTTTAGTTTTGTAGTTTTCTAAGGGATTTCATATTCCGATGACCATATAACTTGAGCCCCGGGTGGCCAGATATTGATGACGAACAAATTCTCAGCGGACTTTCTTGATAGGGTCCCTATTTTAAATGTAGATCCTGTGGAGTCATTGCACTGACTGACCAGGTTATAGCATAGAATAAATTCTGATGTTTTCAACTTTTCCTTCACATAGTGCACGATATTATTTGAAGTAAATCCTGCCGGGAGGTGTTCTACGATCACATAGTGCCATCTTTGGGCACTTCTATAAATTGCGGAGTTGGAATCGTCTGGGATTGAGGAAACTTCAGTAGGCAGTTCCATTTGAGTGGAAGATGAAACAAATGCCGTTGACGTAGTTTGGGTGGAGCACGACGTAGAAGTAAAGCGTGTCATCGTAGGTAGAGCACTATGTTGTTTTGGGTTAGCAATTTTAGAATTTAAGTCCCTAACCAAGGTGGTAACATTTGCAAGGCTACTTTTTATGTTGTCAATACCCTTCTTAATATCAGCGGACGAGGAATCTTGCACCTGGATCTTGATGGTTTCCTCTGTATTGTTGAGTAGAATTTGGGAAATAGTAAAGACATTCTGTTCCACTTCCCTTACCGATTTCAACAGAGAATGAGGGTTACAAATGGAGAACACCTCCGACATTTTGTGAATATCGTCTATTTTCTTCTCCAAAAGGTTCCATTTAGATTCGTTATTCAATAAAATATCATACATCTCAGAAATAATCGGTACACTGTTTGATAATTTACTCACACGGTCAGCCAGCGAGTCAAATATCTCCTGAGGAACCTGATTTTTTGATAAGTTGAAAATTTTGTCGTTGAGATATCTCAAATTTGGAGAGTCACACAGGGCACAAAAGAAACGTAGGTGGTTAAATTTCTCCAGCAGCAAGGTCTTGGTAGTGACTTTGTCAAGGCCCGTACACTGCATACAGAAATATCTGCGACATTCACCACTGCAGCGCACTTTGTTATATTTGTCCTTATCGGGAAATTCTTTAAGGCAATTGTCGCACTTGTACATAGACATTTTCTTGAATCGTAAGTAGAAAAGAAAGAAAAAAAAAAGAAATAAATAAATAAAAATACGAACGAAAGCAAACACAAGAATTGACGCGTATTGGGTGAATGGTCACGAAAATTCAAACAAAACAAAACAAAAAAACCGACGGTGCGGAGAACAACAAACCCGACTTAGCAGTTGAAGATACAGGGCAGGGCGGCTATTATCTGGTTTCAGAGCATCACTTGGACGCACGATAGTGGGACAGCTTGGCGGCTTATTTAAACTTTGCATTTCCACCTCAAATAGAATTTTGTTAATCTCAAACTCGGCAATAGCTTGTAAACGTGGGCTATTTAAGCTTCTTCATTTGTAAGCAATTACTTCCCCAAAAGCGGAAAATCGACCTTTTTTGGTCAATTCTTCATTTGCCTCTATCATGAAATTGTAGGCTTCGTCTACCTGCGACGATTTTTTTTACGTTTGGTTTTCGATGAAGGTGTTGCAAAATTCAGTGTCTGTTGATCTGTAGTTGATGAAGTAGTTTCGCCTTCAACTACCTAAAAACGTTTTCGGGTTATTAAAAAATTAAATTTTTAAATAACCTATTAGGTATAGTAGCCAAACACAACATATAAAACTACGAAATTTTTTAGGTTCCTTCAACTGAAGATGAATGGCTTCAAATAGCTAAAGAATTTGAAAACCAGAGGAAGTTCCCACACTGCATAGGCGCTCTTGACGGGAAGCATGTGCAAATCCAATGTCCAGCGAATAGTGGTAGTTCCTTCTATAATTACAAAGGGACGTTTAGTATCGTCTTAATGGCAATCGTTGATGTAAACTATAAATTCATATATGCACATGTAGGATCTCAGGGACGAATGTCAGATGGGGGCGTTTTCCACAGTACCTCTTTCTGTAGACGGTTGATTAATAACGCATTAAATATACCAAAACCGACACCTCTTAAGAGCATGCAGTTAGAAGTACCATATGTAATCGTGGCAGATGACGCATTTCCTTTGACAGCCAATATTATGAAACCATTTCCGGTTAATGTACCAGCAGGATCTCCAAGGAGAATATACAATTATAGACTGTCTAGAGCCCGACGCATTGTGGAAAATGGGTTCGAACTTTTATCAGCAGTTTTTCGAATTTTTAGAAAGCCAATAGCAGTGAAGCCAGATACAGCAGAGGCACTAGTTTTAAGTTGCATTTACCTACATATTTTTTTAAGAAGAAATGCCGTTTCCAAAAAAAAATATTCTCCACTGGGAACATTCGATCTCGAAAATATGGATACAGGAGAAATATCACCAGGTACTTGGAGAAGAGATGCCGCTGGTCATACGGGCATAATCAGTTTCAAAAAAATTCCGCGTAAAGCCGGAAATGATGCAAAGCTAATCAGAGAAGAATTTATGAATTATTTTGTATCAAAAAAAGGCAGTGTTTCGTGGCAAGAAATATTTGCCAACAAGTAGTTTATAATCGTATATATACCATAATAAAATGTTCAACATGCTCTAATAGTATATTAAGATACTAGTTTTAAAAGACCATATTTTTCGCGGGGAGTTTCCTAACGTGCGAGTGAGCAAAATGTCTTTTAAAACGTGTATTTTATACTATTTTTTCTATTTTGCAGTTTTTGTAATGGAAACATTAATTTATTCTATTCTCGATCAGCACTTGAGCGGCCAGCTTGTCATTTTTGACGTCTTTATTACTAGAAATCCCATTGAATGTGGTGTCGAAATTTTTGCTATAGTGGGCCTTGACATTGAATAATTTTGTTAATCATAGCAACTGGTCAACAAAATGGGTATCGAAAAGAACCTCTTTTCGACATTACTTTGCGTTTCGAAAAGAACTACTTTTCGACACTAGTTTGCGTATCGAAAAGACTTCTTTATGATACCAAAAATATTCTTATTTCATAGAAAAACTAACTATGTAAAATTAGTATAATTTAAAATTGATTGTATTTGACAGTGCCATGTTTAGAACGATAAATGATGCAAATACCGGAGCAAATACATTTCGAGCTGTATAGACAACTTACTTCTATTTCACTATTTCCGTCGTTCTCAATAGGTGTTCTCTTCGATGTCATATTCTGAAACCTCAGTCACAGTTGCCTCAGTTTCTGTGCCGCTGCGTAGCGTGTCACCATCCAAAATAAATAACATGGAAGTATTCGCTATGTGCGTTACACGACGCGACATTTGGTGGTACAAAATGTGGCGAATTTCTTGGCTACGCAACACGTCAGGTACATCGGAAACGATTGAAAATTCACGAAAAATTTTTGATTTTAGTGTAATATAATAATTAGTTCTGCATGATATATGAGAATATGTATCGATTCCACTGAAAAAAGCCAAGTTCGATATTCAATTGTGTGTGTATTCAGCAAAACTTCGTAGGTTATGAAAGCGTAAACATAAGAATATCATAATAACAAAAATAGCATTGTGAAATTGATACGATTAAAAATTCGATTCATGAAGTTTTACTGAAATTACTTTAGAATGAATGAAGACGATTTAGAATAATTTATATTTCAAGCTGGAAATTGATAGACAAACTGAAATTAAGTTATTAAATATATTTTTCGGGAATATTTATGCTGTCCATTGCACTAATCATAAGAACCGGCTTCGAAAATAGGTATATCACACAGGTTATGATACTGACCCCTTCTTGATTCTGGTATCATATGAGCACTGTCGATGTTTAAGCATTTTTTGGGTTCTATGGAAAGATTACATCAAATGGGACACATTAATGCAAAAAAAATTGCGGATGAAGCACATTTTCTCAAAATAAATTGAAAATAAAAATTAAAATTTAACATAAATTTTTTGCTAATAAACACAATTCCAGTACACTTTGTCCTAAGGTATGATCGCAGAAGGTTAATAATAACATAATATAAATCTTCTTTTCATACAAATTGCAAATAAAACTGTTTTTTTGCACTTTAAAACCATAATATAATAGTGAGATAAACGTCAACATGACTATTTCTTAAAACATGATTATTTAGGTTGGCTTAGCCACGGCCACCTATAAACTAATTCATTTAGTTTATTGAAATAGATACAAATTAAAAAGATAATTTTGATTAGTTTAAGAAAGTATCACGCGTAGTGCGTTTGTTTTGTTACTTTGAAGTAATTTTGATTTTGTGTTGGGCGTGGTTGGTCAAGCGCGTAGCGCGCTCGCCTCAATGCGCTTCTTTGGTCAATTAAAGTTAGTTTCGATTATTTTTGCGTAATCTGGAATACGTTAATTAGGGTTAGTTTTAGTTAGTTTAGGTTAGTTTGTGTTAGTATGGGTTGGTTTTGCTTAGTTTATGATAGCGAAGAGAAAAGGTTGCGTAGCGCACTTTTCTTTTTATTTTAGTTAATTAGGATTAGTCTCGGTTAGTATGGGTTAGGTTGGTTAGTCTGAGTTAGCTTGCTTTAGTTTTGGTTAGTTCGGGTTAGTTTGGGTTAGTATGGATTAGTTTTGGTTAGTCTGGGTTGGTTTTGCTTAGTTTGGGATAGGGAATAGGCTATAAGCGCGCGTAGCACGTTTGTCTCTTTACTTTGGTTAATTAGGGTTAGTTTGGTTTAGTTTGGGTTACACCAAAGCCAATCTGGGTTGGCTTTGGTCAGCCTGAGTTGGATTTGCTTGTTTTGAGATAGCGGAGATAAAAACCGCGCGTAGCGCACTTGTGATTTACTTTGGTTAATTAGGGTTAGTCTGGGTTAGTTTTGGTTAGTATGGATTTCTTTTGGTTAGTCTGGGTTAGCTTGGATTAATTTGGGTTCGTTTTTGTTGTTTTGGGTTAGTTTTGGTTAGTATGGGTTAGTTTCGGTTAGGCTCCGTTGGTTTTGCTTAGATTGGAATAGCGAAGCGCGCTTGTCTCTTTACTTTGGTTAATTATGGTTAGCCTGGGTTAGTTTTGGTTAGTTTGTATTAGTCTGGGTTGGTTTTAGTTAGTTTGGGTTAGTGCCGGCTAGTTCGGATTAGTGTTGGTTATTTTGGGTTAGCTGTGGTTGATTTACGACAATCGTGCGTAGCGCGGTTGTCTTTTAAAATTATTTCATTTTATGACAAATATACTTGATCTAGGGCCTTTACTGGGAAATTAACAAATTGAGTCGACAATGTACTGTGAGTAAACTTTTAGTACTTATAAATACATGTATGGCTAAATAGCCAGGGTTAGTTTTGCTTAGTATGAGTTACTTTTGGTCAATCTGGGTTAGCTTGAGTTAGTTTACGTTAGTCTGGACTAGTTTTGGTTAGCTCGGGTTATTTTGCATTAGTCTGAATTAGTTTTGGTTAGTTTCGGTTAGTTAGCAGACAAATGGGAACCCTTTTGGTTAGACTGAGGCATATAAGAAACAAGCGCGCGGTGTGCGCTTTTTTAGTTACTTTGACAAGTTGTTATTCTACTTTATGAAACATGCTCCTAGACTTGGCAATTTGCTTACTTAAAAATCAAGAAGGTTAGCCAAGTCTGACAACATTGCAAGTAAATTGTCATCATTAACGTCATATTGGGAGAGTTTTTGCATTTAAATGTCACTAAAAAGCCTCATTTCTAAAATTTCTTTTTCAATTTTTGGCGTCAAAAGTGCTTCATCCGCAAATTTTTTTGCATTCCATTTGATGTAATCTTTCCATTGAACCCAAAAAAATCTTTAAAATCGACAGTGCTCCTATGACACCAGACCCTTTTTCGATGTATTCCACGTGTATATTTGTATAGTAGCTGAAGAAAGTTTCAAATTTCTCCGACTCGCGCGCACGATCGTTCGTCATTTCTCCCACTACCCTAACGCACAGAGCGAATAGGCGAACCAACTGCTTTTGAATGTTTCGGAGGTTGCGCTTCCACTTTTCTTCTTAGTAACTTTTGTATGTTCTTTATGGAAGTATGACCTCAAGCTCTTAATTTTGTTCAAAAATTGCTTTGATGTTATACTCTATTTTGTACATAATTCCTGAACAGCATCATTGCGCATAATCCTGTTTTTGTAATTAATTTAATTAATTTTCTGACAGTCATTTGGTTTTTTTTGGTACTTTGTTTAAAATTTTCAGGAAAAATCCTGAAACTTTTATTTGAACATTGTTTCTGTGTCTCTTTAAATCAAGTTTCTAAAGGGGTGGCAAATTATAAGTAAAAACCTTGTACATAATTCCTGAACATCATCATTGAATATAATCCGATTTTTGTAATTAGGGTCTTTACATCGCCACAAACAAGTGAAATTTCTATAGGAGTCTATAAACTCGATAGTTCTATCATTGTTCCATTCAATTTTGACTTAGAAAATGCGAAGAGGCAAAAGATAACGCAAACAAAGTCCCAAAAGTCTCGGGAAACCCTGCGTCTCTTTGCCTTTTGACTCAAACGACTGGTGCGCTTTAAAGAGCGCATGCATAGACGCATGCATCGTAGTTGCGCTACGATACATGTATCAAGATGCATGAAAAATGGCATCGTCTAAAGCGACCTTTTAAGGACATATATACACCTCTTGATACCTTTACAGTGTAACCCCACATTTCCATTCACACAGGACGCATTGTAAATGTCTTGTTCTGGAATATATTCCTATTTAAAAGTAACGTTGGTACAGAACCACAGCTCGGCCATAGACTTTGAAGTCCTAGATCCTGACTGTGCTAATAAAGAGAAATAGTTGTATCGTCAGCAAAGAGGATAATTGTGTCTTGTTGCTACTATTGAGCCTTGAAGAACATCTACTTGTATCATTCTCTCCACTGACATCACACCTCCAACTCTCACAATTCTGGCATATGTTTTCTAAATTTATCAATTTGCAGTCTGTATGGCGAAGAATTCAAAAATGGCCAAACCTTGCTTCTAGAGCTTGGGCTCTGTTAATACAGCAGCTCTTTTTGGAACACGTGCGGCACCCTGGATTTTTTGCAATTTTAATTTTGATGAATTTTTCCATATATTATTCTGCAACCGTTGCCGGTCTCCATTCTTTATGTCGTTTTAATGTTCTGATGTTCGCCCCTGCATTTGTCCTGATGTATAACTCGGAGTGTTGTAGGCCCAAGTACGAAGCAATTTCTGATGGTATTTTGACAAAGTGTTTTGGTTTATTCCAAGGCATTGTGTCGTACATTTGCCATTTTTATTATATACAAAAAAAGTAAGGTCGGCATATTTTAGTCTTAAAGATATATTTTTGTGGATAATTCTACAGGAGTGATTGGAAATCCTTCCTGCATTATTATAAAACTACAAGATTTCTTGATGTTTGTATCAGCTATATGATAATTATATATAAATAGGATTTGTTATGTAGAGCATTTTCCACACTCAAATAAGTCAGTTCATCACAGCTGAAAGCTCCTGCAATCCCCATAATTGAAGCTGTTTCCATGAGCAAAAATTTACCGTAAGGTGTTTCTTTCAAAAACTTGTAATTATCATTGCGTTCAAGAGTTTTTAACTTTTTTGGCTTGCGATCTTTTGCCTTGTTCTTCAAAAAGCTTAGAAGTTTCGGAAAATTGGAGATATGGTAATCTACTAAAATGCATAAGCTACTAAAGAAATATCACCCTGTCGTAAGTTTGAATTTGAACTTGGAGATTGTTATACAAACATTAAAAGCAAACTATAAACAACGCGAGCAATCAACGTGAGCGACTTTCAACCTTAAGCATGCCATGATCATCACTTTTTTAATATAAATACGCTAACGAACTTTCAGTTCGGCAGACTTTAGTCTCGCCTCCAGCTCCGAGGGTTAGCTATTTGACGACTGCCTTCGGGTTCTATCCGCTCTTAAAAGTTAGCCATACGGCTGCTCTAGGTTCTAGTCCATTCCTTCCAAACTTGGTACCGGTTAGTCATTTGACGACTGCTAGGACCAGTGGTTTCACCACCTCCATAGTAAAGTCCTGACAAGAAGTTTGTCAGAGTGCTGAGAAAGACAAATGTCTAAATAGTCAGTTAAAAAGTTTAGTGAAATCTTTTAGTGCTTTTAAATAAAACCCAACAAACTATAAATTATAAGACAGTAAACAAAGACCTATAAACAGTACCTCAAATCGAGAAAACATGCGCACCGTAGTAAGCGGGTATAATAGAATCTCATTTTTCTGACCAATAATCATTGTTAAAGTTTTATCGTTAATACATTGTTATTGTTATAAACTAAACGCGCTTATTTTATCATCTCTTTTTACCCCACGTAACTCGGTCTCGGTCTACCTCAGTTACCCCCCGGCACGCTGAACAAGGCGTGTCCTCACGAATAGAACATACATTGGTAGAGTAAAGGAAGCATTGAGACCCCCGTCATTGTACTAATCGCGACGCGGCTCTTCTCTGAGAAGTTATTCTTTAAGAAACACGCTACCCCCTAAACTATTCGCGACAATATCAATATTTTTGTAAAGCTAGAGAGTTGACTTAAGCATTGTATACCTGATCCAAATTTCTTGTGTAGTTCAAGAAAGTAGGCAAGCAAAACATTTTCATTTATACATTGAATTGGTCCTCAGGCGCACATTTCCGTTCGTCAGAGGAAATGCATTGTAAATTTCATATTCTGGGTTGTGTTTCTATTTAAATTCAGTTTGTTCGTACAGAACCACAGTTTGGCATCTGACTGGGAAGCACTAGATCCCAACTGTCCTCGTAAAAAGAAATAGTCGTCAGCAAAGAGAATATTTGTGCCTTGTTGTTACTAGCAGGCAGACCATTTGTAATATATGAAAATTAATAAAGATCCCATATTGAACCTTGAGAAACACCTACTTGTATCACTCTCTCCGCTGACCATCACACCTCCAAGTCTCACTATTCTGACATCTGTTTTTAAATCAGGATTTATTTACTTCACACTTTGTATCGTGAAATTGCTCGAACGTAGTTTTGTAACAGGATCCTATGGTCGACGCAATCGAAACCCTCGATAAGATCAGAGAACGGAGCTGCAGTATACTGTTTTTTAAGAATGCCTCCAAGACCTGAATAATCAAATCAAGAGTATCCATTATAGTGCCCTTACTCCTGCGAAAGCCAAATTGACACTCCAAAAATCTGTTGGTTTGTTTCAACTCTTAATGCTAAGCATTTTTTAAAAATGGGTAATATATTTTCTATAAGAGAAATATTTATTAGTTTCCTCAGAGGTACATGCAATAGTTTTTTATTGATTTTATTAATTTAAACGTTATATGACTACCATTTTTATTTTTTAATATATTTATTATGTCCGATCTCTGATATGGTGTGGGAATATTGATTTAGATTGATTGTGTTATATCACACAAAACGCATTAAAGTCAGAACATTATGAAAATAGACTCTGCGGCTGACGTCATCACGTAAAAAATAAAAAGGAAAACTGATAACTGCTTAGGGAAAACTGTATTAAAGTTATGCAACATCAAACGATGATTAATTTATCGTGAGAGTGTAATGAATAAAAATCTAAACCCGTTACTAAGTGTTAGTAAATCAGTGATGGCCATGGCCAGTTTCACTTTTCACCTCATATATTTATGGTTCTTAAATCACCTAAAATGTGTTTTTATTAAATTTAAATTTATAATTTTCATTCCCTTTGGTGTTTCAAATAGTTTTTTTTGTCTTGCTTAATAATATGGTAAAACACTTTACATGTTTCCCTAAAACTAATAGTAACTAAAGTTCAGCCCTAATTAATTCAACTAAGCACCAGTTTCGTTCGTCTCGCCATTTTAACCCAGAAATAGAAAAAGTTCTCTCTGAAAAAGCTTAAAAAATTATAAAACAGAAAAAATATTGTGTTTATTTTTAAAAGTTAAAAAAAAGTTGCTACTTTTTGGGAATCGAAAATGATTTGTATTCTTTTTCCGCAATCGATTACAACCGAAAACTGGTCGGTTCTGAGTTCTGACTTTTGGTCGACGTCAACAATGGACGCAAAAAAGACATTTTTAGCTAAAAAAAAGATGAAAGGACATTAGGCCTCAGAAAAGGACTCTCTTTCCCAGGAAAGGACGGGTGGCAACCCTACACTGCTTACTTTTCTATATTGTAAAACGTAAAAACGTCATAAATAACGCAATTTGGCCTTCTAAAACTTTTGCACATTAGTTTATAATATGTGTAATCATATTTACCTGTTTTATTTCTTTCTATTGCATTGCGTTCTATAAATGTCCACGGGAAACCATTTGTTTTCTACGTTACTTTAATATTTAATTTCTAACACTAGCACGCTAATACGTATTACATATTATAAGACCGATCTGCACTTGACAGTTGAGATGGCTTAGCGGTCAGACGACGCGACGGCTGCAGAGAACACGGGTCTTTATTTATCGCGTAGAACTTATTAATTGGGATCTCTAAGAGGATCAACCGCTTTCCACGTCATTACTCGAGTTGACGATTGGTCGTTAATCCCTGATTATGAGAGATCGATGGAGTACAAATTTATTTCGGATTTAAGCCGCTTTGGTACAATTCAGTGGTGCAATCAAATAGATTTTGGATGATCTGCAACCGTCTCAAGAATTAAAAGGTCGTATACCAAAAAAAAATTAATCCAACGAGGTTATTATAATAAAACATATATTCGAAGAAATTTTTGGACATTCGGCAACATCGCTATACTAATAAGGATAGTCGGGGAGTCACTGGTATACGCTCAATAATGAGTATATTTATATCATAATTCAAGTGGACGGGACAGAAGTATTCTTTTTTTCTCTTTTTTGGGGGTCGTTTTACTGATCTTGTTTGCATGCATAATAATCATCAAAAACTTAAAATTTGCTACGATTTCAGAACGAATAGCTACCAATATCATATATTTAGTTTATTTTCATCGGAATAATATTGTAAATATCACCCTGTCATAAGTTTGAACTTGAACTTGAAAAATATTATGTAAACATTCAAGGCAAATTACAAACAACGCGAGCGACCAACACGAGCGATTATGAACCTTAAACGTGCAACGGTCAGCAAATTTTATTATTTAAATACTGAAGCGAATCATCCGTTCCACAGACTTTCTTTCTCACCCCAAACCTGTTCAACCAGTTCCTTATGCACACATGTGCGTAAGGTTCGGGAGTTCCTAACCTACAACCTAATTAACCATAAGTAAAACACAACACAACTCTTAAAAAACTTTGTATTAAAACAGTGACCATACTTAGTATTTGTCCAAAAGATATTGTTATTGTTTTTAACCGAAGTGCCTGATGTTGATTTGCGAAGCGCGCGTCGTGTGCAAAAATTCTGTTTAGGTATTGTGGATAAAACTGTTTTAGTGCATTTTGCCGAAAGTTCCAAACCCCAATATAGTTTAGGTATTTGATTAAGTTAAATTCACCCAAAGTTGTATGTCTTGGCCAATTTTTAAACCATCTTTTTTTTCTCGAGAAGAGTTTAGGGTTGAGTTTTCTGAGTTTGAGGCTTTTAAGCAACTCTTGGAGGCAACCGACGGTTAATTGGTTTTGGCGATCCGATTTCCCGTTTTCCGAGTTATTACATCAAATATGCGATTTTTCAAAGTTTTGCTATGATAGGCTAGAACTGTCGAAAAAATTAATTATTAAAATTGGCGAAAATCGGAATATAGCCAGTATTTTTTTGGACGTGTATATTTTTGAAAAAGTTGCGCTAGAACGACGAAAAAGCCGTGAGGATAAAAAAAAACTAGACTATAATTTGATAGAGAATTTTTAGGAGAAAAGCTTTTTTTCTTGAAAAACCACTTGGGAGAATCTACGCCAAAACCGTACAAAAGGACACTTTATAAATAACAATGCCTTTCATCAAATTGTAAGCTAGAACTTATTTTTTCGCATTATGGAGTTTTAGCACAACAAATAATATTTTGTCTGGAAAGCCGAACAATCTGGAGCAAACAACCCTTCTAAAATTAAAGAGGGGAGCGAAAAATCGAAAATGTCGAATTGGTGATTGGGATTAGTTTGATTTTCAATTTAAATAATTTTTTTAAGCCAACGCCTAGCTACTTTGAAAAAAGAGTCCGAGATTCATAAACCTCGATACCTCTACTATAAAAAGTTCTATAACATTTTTTCGCACGACCGGGAAATATGAGAATATTGTGGTTAAAGTAAAGCAGGAATTCGTACAAAATTACAAAGTTTTCCATATTTCAGGTATTTTGCGTGTACGAGTAGATCTTTGCTTTTAACGCCGCCGCGCCGCCGGTCTACCAAATTTAAACCCATATAAGTTGTAATATTTTTACATGTCGTTTCCGTTAAATATGTAGATACTTTAATGGCCTTAAAACTCATATGAAACTGAAAAAATGGACCAAGATCGAAAAATTTTGAAATTTTTCAAGCGAAAATCAACGGTTTCTGCAGATTTGATTGGCGATGTCTAGGTGAAACTCTACTTTAAGCAACAAAATCTACATATATATATATATATACAGGGTGAAACAAATTCGCTTCTCACTATTGAGATCTCGTAAACGGTAACAGATACAGCAAAGTTTAAATTGGGGCAAAGTTGCGCAATTTAAGGGTCATTCATATGCCGTTGAAAAATTTAGAAAATTCCGACTACTTCCGGAGATATCCGTAATAAACCGAAAATCGACTATTTTATTTTTATTTTTTCCTGACTGTATTTCAAGAGATAATATAAAGTAAATTTAACATTATTACTGCCACTTTTTCTCCTTTATAAGATGGCAGTATCAAATTTTAAATCTGACGTTTCGTGTCCGGGCCCCCACCATCAACTTCATTTTTTTAAATACGGACCTGGATTTTTTATTTCATTTTTTAGAAGCCTTTGGTCCCCCAAAACCAACAATGTATCACACTTGTCCAATAACGGTAACGAATATTCTCATAAGTGAAATCAGCTCAAAAAAGATCGTCCCGTCTCTGTCTAACACATTATCTTTTACGGAAAAAATCTAGATTTGTTGATTTATTGATCATTGTAATACATCGTTGGTTTAAGGAGACCAAAGGCTTCTAAAAAATTAAATAAAAAATCCAGGTCCGTATCTAAAAAAATTAAGTTGATGATGGGGGCCCGGACACGAAACGTCAGATTTAAAATTTGATCCTGCCATCTTAAAAAGGAGAAAAAGTGGCAATAATAATGTTAAATTCATTTTATATTATCTCTTGAAATATAGTCAGGAAAAATAAAAATAAAATAGCTGATTTTCGGTTTATTACGGATATCTCCGGAAGTAGTTGGAATTTTGTAAATTTCTCAGCGGCATATCAATGAGCTTTAAATTGCACAATTTTGCCCCAATTTAACCTTTGCTGTATCTCTTACCGTTTACAAGATCCCATTAGTGAGAAGCGAATTTGTTTCACCCTGTATAT
>MU184641.1:0-37848 GCA_016904865.1 Pissodes strobi | reverse complement strand
TAATAATAATAATAATAATAATAATAATAATAATAATAATAATAATAGGACCAGAAAATAGATCAGTTCAAAACAAAAAAAAATAAAATCGATACAGTTATTGAGCTCAATTCAGTCAAATCAAATATATTTAAGGATTACTTGTCATAATAATACTAAAAGATAATAAATTAATCAGATAGATAGGTGAACAGAAAGATGGGTTCATTAGCATAAAATGGTTGGTGGGTTTTGTTACCATAAAATGGTTGGAATGGTTTGTTTCGTTACAGAGTTGGACAAGAGAAAATGACTCCAAAACAACAAAAATTATCTGTGGGACTACTCGAAATAATTTATTTCACTTTGAGAAGAACCTGACGTTCGATGTTTATTGAAACTGCGGAAACCCAGTTATCTTGTCAGATCAACACTCACCTATCATAAAATTGATTTTGGTGTTAGAACGCAAAGTTGCAAAAAATATCTAACTACTCAATTACTCTAGTTAAAAAGAGAATTTCAGTTATCTTCTCTACTGACTAATCAGGTACCAAGGCTCCGCCCAACTCACGGCAAGTACACTCGACAGTGCTACTAAAAAATTCAGCCTGAGTTTTTCGGACAACCTGTTTCCACGAGCAATGACCACATCCGAGATCCAATATAGGCTTTGTGATTTTTTTTCAATCTACTACGTTATACTGCGTACACCGGTAGATGTGTCCTAGACCGTATCTGTAATATATAAACGATTCGGAATACATTATTAAAGCTGGACTATTGATAGGGTCACCAAACTACGCTTTATAAGGCAGTCACAAAGCGAAACGTCAATTGACACAACTGAAATGAAGGCTATGTTATGTTATAGAAAAGCAGACTAAATCGAAATAATAATACGGCATTTTATGAAGGTATAATCCCACAAATAACTATCACTATGAGGTAGCAATTACAAGATAAGCTAAGGTTAATTGTTCCAAAATGGCATATTGAGAATGTGTTTTCATGGTTGTTTTTATTCCCTCTTGCATCTTAAAAGCTCTAAGCACCCCGTTTCTTCCAGAAAAATTAAAAAATTACTCTAATAATAATAATAATGATAATAATAATAATAATAATAATAATATATTTATTTCTTCAGTAAAAATTACAAATATTTATTAAGACAAAATTTGTTTTTCTCAGACCATCTCTCTGCCATCACTCCAAGAGCCTCCAAGCTATCACCTCCAATCAAAACATTGGTATCATCCGCATAAGATACAACCCTTATATCAGTACATATCTTCTCCATAAAAAACACAATATCATTAGCATAAACTAAAAATAAAAAAGGCCTAAGGATTAGTGATGCACGGTCCGAATATTACCATCAGAAGTTACGGTAATATTATGTAATATTCCGTAATATTACCATTCCCCCTGAGTAACATTCCTTTGTTACCGTAATATTCCCTAAAAGTTTCGGTAATTTTCCGGGTAATATTCCGTTTAATGTTACGTACTCGGTTACGTAAAATTCGCCGCGTTTTAAAATTCATAATGGATTTTTTGCTTGTTGGGACACACTAAAACACGTGTAGCGATAGCGCGCTGGTCCACATGACATGCAAAGCGCAAGGTTTATTTTAGGTTTTCTTTTTTGATTTTATTTTGTTATATAATACGCAAGTGGCGGAAGTTGGTGCTACGTTTTTTTATGTTTTTTACTATTTGTTTTTTTAAATATTTTTTTAAGGTTGTTTGCTATGAGATTTGGGTTCATTGCACAGCAAAATATTTTGTTATTTTCTCTTTTAATATCCTTGTACAGGGTGGCTTGAATTAGAGCAAAACTGAGCATTTAGGTGCCTAACAATATGCCGTTTAGAAAGTTTTAAAATTGTGAGTATATCCGGAGATATCCGGAAAAAAAACAAAGTTTTGATAAATCCGTCGTTTCGTCCTAAAGGGGTCATCATCAACTTTCTTTTTTTTAAATACGAACTTTAATTTTTTTATATCGTTTTTCAGTTGGGCCATGTTATGCAAAAAGCTTCCAAGCCTCAAATCAATAATTGGGAGATATCCGTGTTTGAAATTTTTTTTAAATCATAAAGTCTGTATCAATGGCATACAAACAATTTGTAGCAATAGTACAAGTATCCTCTTACTATACAGTATGACAGGTTTTTATTTATATTTTTTCAAAAATAAGAAAAATTTTGTGGCTTGGTAGGATTTTGCAAAATAAAAAAAGCGAAAACAAGTAACAACAAATTTTTATATTTAAGAATAATGAAAGGAAAATACAAAATTCGGTTAACTTAAGCATCTACACTGTATCAACATTAAAATCTAGCACCTCCACGTCGAATCCATCTACATCTTCAACAATATTTTTGCCAAATTTTAAGTTGGTATAAAAGGGCAGAGCATCTGCCGGTATAAAATGCATCATTTCTTGCAGGTTCTTAAGTTTGCTTAGAATCTCTCATGGTAGTTTTTTGTTAAACATCATCAGAGTCATTAATTGCATGTTCCAATAAATTTAGTGCATTATTATTTAAATTAGGTTTAACCACCTCAGGTTCTGTTTTGTCCAAAATTTTTAACTATCCCACTGTTATTAGCCTGTGATTCTTCTGCAACAACCGATTTTTTTATGCAAACATCAGCTAAACCAAGAGGCAATGAAGGGTGCCTGTCGAAACACCCCACTTTGTTTTAAAATCATTTCAAGTTAAATAATTATTTATTACTAACCTGGTACATACGAATTTGTAATATTTGCAAAAACCTACTAACCAACAATATATCTATAGGTAACCCACAATCTATCTTTTGTAAGAATTTAACTAGTTGCATCTCTACTCTAAGGATCAGACTAAATTAAATTTTAATTGAATAATATCCCAGAAGCTATTATAAAATATACATAATGAGTTAAATAATAAATTATTAATATTTATTACTATTCTGGTACATATGAATTTGTAATATTTGCCTTATTTGTCAATCTGCAAGAACCTACCAACCCACAATATATCTATAGGTAACCCACAATGTATCTTTTTTAAGAATTATATTTAACTAGTTACATGTCTACCCTAAGGACTAGACTAAATTAAATTTTATATAAATAATATCCCAGGAACTATTGTAAAATATCCAAACGATCGTAGGTAAATCTAGTTTAAAAATGTACTGAATACAATTATTATGTACAGGTTTTCCATAATTGGACATTATTCTTAATGTTCGTCCGTTAAACATGCTTATCACTCACTCACTTATCAATAATTTTTGGTACAATAAAAATGGATATTTACCCATACAGATCAACGAATACTGATTTAGAATGTCACCGTTTTGCATAGCTACCATTGGATGGCTAATGCAGACCGCGGAATTTAAATTCTATAATCTAGTGAGTTAACCAAGTGGGTTGGAAGTTTTAAGCTAAACTGAAGAGTACATATTTTTATTCACTGATTTTTCGGCATGGAAATTTTCAAGGTCTAGAGTCGACATTGGGTCGGAAGGTTTTTGCAGAATAAAGAAGTATAAATTATTGACCAGAATACCCGATTATCTCATTTTTCCATATAATGAGGGTTGGTAGCGTTTTGGATAACAGGGTCTAGTTGATACTGGCATGGCGTTGTTAAAATGAACATGTGTTTTTAATTTTTTTTTAATTTTTTAATTTTATTTTTAGTTACTTATTTTGCTTTGGCGTAACTTGAAATAGTTTGTTATTTTTGAAATTTGCATATTCTATAAAAACATTTTATTTTGTTTTTTGTTAAGTGGAAGATTGAAACCTTTATTTTCAATAAAAATAAAAAATAGTAAAATTAAATAAACAGGTTCGTTTATTTTTTGCCCAAAATTAAAATAAATAATAAAAAAAAAATAATAATAAAAAACGAATAAAGAAAAATAAAAGCACATATTCATATTAATAACGCCAATATCATCTGAAAAACGATAAAAAAATTATATTTAAAAAAAGAAAGTTGATGATGACCCCTTGAAGACGAAACGTCGGATTCTATGATGGATGTCACCATTGGATAGAGCGGAAAAAGTGGCAATGCAAAGGTGCAATTCAATCTGAAATCAGTTTTGAAATAAGCTCAGGAAAAAATAAAACGATTTTTTAATATTTTGACAGACACTGTATCTTCTTACGGGTTTTGAGTTCTCCATACATATACTAAAATTCGAGCCACCCTGTACATAAATTTAACCGATTTGTTTTTTTAGTACATAGGTTGGAAATTTGTATTAGACCGTGATTATTTTGTATGTTATCAAACTTTTTGAAGCCATCTACTTAGGGCAATTATCAGTTAATATAGCGAAGCTCTGTTCTCTCGGTGGATCGGCCCTTTCTCCTATGCATATTTTAAAAAGAGAGCTTTTCGACGCTGTTTAGCAATATTACCGAAAATTACGTAATATTACCAATATTCTTACCAAAAAATAAATTTCCAGTAATTTTGCATCACTACTAAGGGTAGATCCCTGTGGCACGCCCTGTGCTATTAAACTAGACTGACTTCTTTCATTACTAATTGTTACTACTTGGCTTCTATTTTGAAAATAAGACTTTAACAATGCCAATGATGTATCTCTAATACAATACCTATAAAGTTTATCTAATAAAATGTTGTAATCGACATAATCAAAAGCACGGGAAAAATCTATAAATAACCCTAAGATACATTTTCCCTTGTCAAGAGCACCCACAATATGGTTTTGAAACTCACATAATGCTGTTTCAGTGCTTTTTGAGATGGTAAAACCGTGTTGAGAGGTATTTAATATCCTATATTTTGCAAACAAAGTAGATAGAGAATTTTTTATGTGCAGTTCAAGAATTTTTGAAAAACTTGACAACAAACTTATAGCACGATAGTTAGCATAGTCATTGGTGTCACCCCTTTTAAACAAAGGGAGTACCTTGGATACTTTTAACCTGTCAGGAAAAACTGCTTTCTCCAAAGATAAAATTATAATAAAAGCTAAAACATTACACAAAACAGACTTGCATTTCTTCAAGAAGTTATTAGAGATTTCATCAAAACCTGCGGCACCCGAAGACTTTGTATTGTTTATTTATTTATTTATTTATTTATTACTACACTGCCTAACAGGAAAACTTCCCAATTACAAAGCAGGAAAATATAAAAGCATAAAACATAAAAGAACTTAAAAATAACATAACAGTACACATTATAAAAATTCAGAGTTAACAAATAACAAGCAAAAATACAATAATATAAATAAAAGAATACAAATAAATGTCATAAACAATTAGATAAAACACAAGATTAAAATCATAATTGCACTATTGCACAACATAGTACAGCGGTATTAGGGAGTGGTAGTGAAAAGGATGTTATGTGTTATTAGCGGAAAATGTACAGAAATGTCTGCGGATTTGTGGAATTGTGATATTAAAGATATCAAAGTCTTTGTTATGATTATTATGAGTTCTGCACATAACATGGAGTGGTGAAAATTTAAGTTTGTTTGTTCGAGCCCTTGGCAGAGAAAAGGTCAAATTTTGTTGTGATGATAAGCGAAGGACTAGAAAACCAATTTTGTTTAATATATCAGAACAGTCGATCTGTTTATGTAGTAACTTAAACAGAAACACCTGAGAAAAATAACTTCTCCTGCGGGACAAGAACTGCATATCAAACATTTCCAGTAAAATCTCTTCCGGGTATCCCTGAGGAGGATATATGCCATGAGTTTTCAAGTATAGTATTTTCAGGAATCTTCGCTGAACTCTTTCGAGATCATCAACATGTGTATTATACTCGGGTGACCAAACTACAGAAGCATATTCTAATTTCGACCTGACAAAAGCGAAAAATAGTGTTTTAAGAGTATGAATGTTTCGAAACCTAGCTCAACCTGGCAATAAATCCAAAGGTCTTGGTTGTTTCTGAAATTATAAATTCATAGTGTTTTGTGAATGATAACTTATTGTCAAAAGTCATGCCCAGATCACAAAAAGAATCAGTTCGATTTAAAATTGTTTGATTAATTGAGTAGTTGTACAGAAATGGATTTGTTTTTAAGGTGAACGATAACATCTCACACTTGTCGATGTTCAGAGAAAGTTTGTTTAGGGTACACCATTCGATCAAGGTATCTAAGTTTCTTTGGAGTTTTATACAGTCCTCAATAGAGTTTATGCGTAAGAGAAGTTTGAGATCATCTGCATACAGGAGTGCCATTGCTTTAAGTTTAAGACATACATCGTTTATGAAGATATCAAATAATAGTGGCCCAAGCACCGATCCTTGAGGCACTCCCGAGGATGAGGCATACTTATTGGATGTAATTCCATTCACAGAAATATATTGAGTTCGGTTAGAGAGCCATGATTTTAAAAGTTTTAAAACACTGTCGGAAAAACCAAATAGTTCAAGTTTAGTTATTAGAATTTGGTGATCTAATTTGTCAAACGCTTTAGATAGATCAGTGTATATGATATCTAATTGAGAAGGGCTGTTGATTAAAGCTACCACATCTGCAGGATAAACTGGAGGCATAAAACAGCTATTGTCTCTTAAAGTTATGTGCTCAGATATAAAATCATAGTCAATTGAGCTATCATACTTAAAAGGCAGGTTTGAAAAATGATCGTTAAAATTATTGGCCACTACTTTATCAGACAACTTAACATTGTTTTCATATAATTTCTACAACAGCGTTTTCTTACTGTTTTTTTTTGCAGTTTGTGGATCAATTGCCACATATTTTTTGATTTGTTTTCAGCTTCCATAATTTTTTTATCATTTTGTTCTTTTATATGCATCTTTAATTTATTTCTATATATGTTGGTTAAATACTTGCACAAAAGCTTATAACTAGAGTCATGCTACAAATTTCGTTATAGAGGGAAATCTGTTCTTTTAATTTGTTTAATTCAGGATTAAGTGTATTGTTTATTTTTCTAGTTTTATTATTATTTAACCTAACCTTTATCAATGGAAAACAAGTCTCATAACAATAACAGAAAACATTCAAAAAACAATCCAGAGCGGCATTTGGACATGTTTGGACATTCACACTATCCCATGTTTCAACATCTAGCAAAGACAAAAATGTTGTGAAATTATCGTTTGAAAAACTCGTCTATAACAAACAAGAGCCACCTTATTTGTCCTTTGAATGTCAATATATAAAAATTGAGAAAAATGATCCGATAGATGCAAATCTGCGACAAATGCTTCATAAGACTGTAGATTTGAAATAATAAAATTGTCAGTAGAAGAAACTGAGTTTGTTGTCACTCTAGTTGGTTCCCTAATGACATAAGTCAGATTGAAAATACCCAACAAGTCAATTAACATAGATAGATAAAGACTAGGGATGAGAAAATTAACATTAAAATCACCACCTATGATCACAGAGTAATAAGGTAAAATAGTTTTATCAAGCAGGGTGTTTAACCTACCAAGGAATTGATTAAAATCTCCACTAGGCGCTCTATATACAACAAATATCATTAATTTACCACTATCAATCAAAACACCTGCACACTCTAAAACTTTCTCAACACAAAACGGACTAACACTTAAAGCTTTAAAATGCTCATTAAAACTATCATTCTTATAAATGGCTACATCGCCATGTTTAAAAGAATCTCTACAAAAACTATTACATAAACTAAAATTACTTAACCTAATTACTTGCAACTGTTGAGCCTGCTGCCAGTGCCCCGACACTAAAACGAAATCACAACAATTTTCATTTGATAGAGCAATATCTAATTTAGTGCTTTTATTTGAAAGGCATTGTATATTTTGATGAGAAATTTTTATTGGTTCTTTTAAGTTTTTACGCCTAGAGCTCTGCTGACAAGAAAATTTACGTTAACAGTGTCTAACTAAATTGGGAAGGTTATGAACTACTAAATGACGTACGCCATGAAAATCAATGACAGAACGTCTAGGAATTTAGTCAATAAAGTCTACTTGTCCATATAAATAAATATAAAATGCACTAAAATTAAAATCTACTTCACCCTTATAAGGGATGCGTTTTGTCATATTAGAAAATCATTAGAATGTTCAAGTAAAAATTCCAGGCTAGTTGAATGTTGCCGACAAGCATGTTATAGAACTTGAGTAAAAGCTCCTTAAATACCTTTAATATTAAATAATTACTTTCGCTACACTACAGTAGGTAATTCAAAATTAAAAAATAGCAGAAAATGATGAATAAAAAATGTTGATAACAGAATGACAGATGAAATTTAACTGTGTTGCTGCCGTATAATAAATATGATTTCTCTGTGTAATATTAAAAAACGGTTTTGGGACAAAATATTTCTTCGCCAAGATGTTTGAATAAAACAATGTTTGAATATCCGACACTTTTAAATGCGGCTTTGGAGCTATAGGCGTTTAAAAATAAATTTAAATAAATTTTGAACAAGCACCCTTTCTGTTGCTTTTTCTTATATAAAATAAGTCTACCATAATAATATAGATTATATTTACTTTTTTTACTTATAGTACCTATTAATTTGGGCATGGACCGATTATTTAAATTAATTCTAAATATATGCAATTTGCAAAACTACAATGGAATTATTATCGCCACTATTAACGCACTTTGCTGTTTAAATTGAATTTCGTTCCAACAGTCAGCTTCTGAACTGCCAGATGTGTTATATTTTATGGTAATTTATGTCCCTATGCTGCTAGAGCTGCTTTCAATAATGGATATGTGTGCATTAAACTGTTACAGCGTTAAAAGGCAAGTAGAAATAGTAATGCTCAAATACTGAACTAGATTACATTTTATTTGAATTCTGTGGTTATTGCAACTGAATAATCAGTGCGTTACTTGTTTTGTAATGCATTCAAGGGACCGTAATAGCTGTGAACGTATTATTTAATGCAATATGCTATTTAAAAGGTGATCGCTAGTATAAGTTTAATCTTGTGCTAACGCACTTTTTTCCCTTTTATTCGAGGTATTGTCATGACTAGTTGTCCGTGACTCCACGCCTTGGATGGCCTGCAGGTTATGTAGCTCAGATTAGGGATCTACGTCTGGTCAGAATAAATAATAAAGAAGGCACTTCGTTAAAACAATAAAAATGTCTATTGGTCAAAGACTGAATGAGTTTACACTATACCCGATTACTAAAACACGCATGTGCTTTCGATTCACGTATGGTTTGAATTGTTTATAGGTCTCGGTCCCTGTATTATAATACAGATCTTTAAGAGCGGTGTGGTTTATGATAAGTTTTCGGTATTCCATGAGATAATTATTATTTAAGTCTTTTTAGTTTACGTTAATTTCACTCCGCACTTTGAGGCAGTGGGGTGTAATATTAATTTGCCTCCTCGTGGTGTACCCTGGATAACGTCTACTAGTAGACGTGAACGAAATAAACTAACACTTTGGGTAGCCAGACCAGCCACTGTAATGTCTCCTGGCTGACAGTACAACTTCCTGGATTATGGACCAACTCAGTACAAATACCAATGGCACTTCTTCTCAGCGCCCATTGACGAGGCATATCGGACGAATATGCCAACTGAATATTCAGGGTATTAGTAGAACAAAGGGAGAAACTCTATCTAAAATACTCATTGAAAACGAAATTGACGTCGTAGCCATTCAAGAGACACATACCTCTTCAGAAGATAAAGTTCCTCAGCAGAGGAAAGATCCCCGGATATCGCTTGATTGGGGCAACCTACAGTGCCGTGTATGGCACCGCAACATACGCAAGGCAGAACATGCAAAATGTAAAACTGATCGAGTGTAGCTCCGACGAAGATAGATTTATAATTACTATAAAAGCCAACGATGTGGCTAATGTAGATATCTACAAACCGCCTAAAATCTCATGACCCATTAATGTCATAAGAATCCCAACCAAAAATTCAACCCTCTATGTAGAAGGTATCAATAGCCACCATAATTTTAGGGAATATGAGAACAATAATGAAAATGGAGAAAAAGTGGCAGACTGGGCCGAAACCAACAATCTCCACTTGATTTTCAATGTGATGGCGCAAGGGCTACAATCCAGATGTCTGTTTTGTATCAAGTAATTCACAATCACAACCTTTAATCAGCTCACGCACTGTATTAGCCGAGTTTCCACACAGTCAAAACCGCCCCGTTATGATTGCAGTGGCAATCGAGATATCAATGGTCGATTCGGTTCCCAGGCCACGATGGAACTTCGGAAAAGCGAATTGGACTTCCTATGCAGCGGAACTTGATAAGTGCATCCGTTTCATCTAACCAAAGGGTAAAAACGACCACATATTCGTAGGCCTATCACAGCTTTAGCCAAAAAACATATCTCCCGAGGTTAGTGCAAGGATGGAGCGAGGAAAGCCAACGTCTCGTCTGTACGAGGTATTCGCAGGCTCAGAGCACCGAGAAACTGCTGACCATCTACTGAGATCTCTTGATGCCAGCAGAATGGACAAATGGATTTCTGCTGTGGAACACATGAACTTTTCATGATTCAGTAGGAAAGCATGGAGTTTGCTACGGAAGCTTGGGGAATGTAACCGAAACGTCATGGGAATCCAACTGAATATGCTTGAAGACCTCGCCAAGCATAGTAATTACTTCAAAAAATGGAGATTGTGTCCAAGCCCATCTAAAACAGAAGTCTGTTGTTTCCATCTATCGAGTCGGCAAGCAAATGTTACCCTGCGAGTGAAATTCAATGGCAGGATCCTTAACCACCATAGAACGCCCAAGCATCTAGGCATGACACTCCACCGATCACTAATATTCAGCCTACATCATGGAAACGTAGCCTCTGGTAAAATGAGAGCGCGCAATACCATAAAAGCCAAACTTGCTGGAACAACATGGGGAGTTGCAGCAACAACACTCCGTACAGCAGCTCTGGCCTTGGTATACTCTGTCGCAGAGTATTACTGTGCTGTTTGGATCAACAGTGCACACACCACAAAAGTAGATGTACAACTAAACCAAACGATGAGACTGATTACTGCGACTATACGGCCAACACCAATGCGCTGGCTCCCAGTGCTCAGTAATATCACAACACCAGATATCCGACGAATTGCAGCCCTCATCAGAGTAAATAGGAAAATAATGGCTAACGCAGACCTGCCAGTCCATACCGACATCCCATACCCAACAGGGCAGTACCATCGGCTCAAATCAAGACACTCAGCCATCCGATCAGCAATAGAATCAAATGGAAACTTTCATGTAATTAATAAATGGACTACAATATGGAGAAAAACTGCAGGAGACCACTACATCCACCTGGATGATCCAACTCAGGGTTTCAACGGATCTGTCCTACCACGCCAAATATGGTCAAAGCTCAACCGAGTTAGAACAGGTTGCGGGAAATGTACTGATTCCCTACACAAATGGGACAGGGCAGAATCCCCACAATGTGATTGTGGATCTCCGCGGCAAACTATCCGTCACATCGTATCGGAATGTCTTGACCGTTCTTACCCTGGCGACCTCGAAGATTTTATGAAAGCCACACCAGAGGCAATCAAATTGCTACGCAATTTAGATGTAGACATATAGTTTGTCATAATAATTGTGTTTGTTCTTATATATTTAAATTTTCTCTGATTTTGTATGTTATATTTGAATGTCATATTCTTGTCGTACTGTAACCCCCATACGTTAAATAAAATAACTGGAACTATTTAACTTTAAAAAGCCTTTGACTTAGAATTTTGGCAGATCTATCGTAGTAGATTCGACTTTTAGTACTTTAGGCGGGTATCCCCCAAGAAATACGCTCCTATGAGCTCAACGCCTTGAGTTGGGTTTGTAGAACAAGCATGGGTTTGTAGAACAAGCATACCGTGCTGCGGCTTTTGCGTTTGATGCAAAAACATCAAACAATTTTTGCTCCTTCACATGCTCAGTCTAAAGGTGCGTATAAATATAGCGAGACGCGCGCGAGCCAAGCCTATTGTTCGAAATTCGTGGCTCGCGGCAACTTTTTTGGAGCAGCGAGCTCGAAGCGAGCCTACCGCGAGTATCCTCTATCCATTAGGAGAGACGCGCATGCCACGAGCTATCGACGAACTTTTGGATTTGCTTTTCAGCTCACTTCAGAATTACCGTCGTTGAGTGAAAAAGTGCGACAGAATAATAGTGATTGCGTAATTAAGAGAAGATAAGAGTATAGAAAGACTAGGCCTGCCATGGTCGACGACGAAGAACAAACGGCAGCTCTATTAGTTATGTGCAGTGGTGCTTTATTAATTTAATCAAGTTTATTGAATAAAAAGCGAAAACCGCTGCGATGGTGGTGAACTGCGCTATATAAAAAACGTTCAAGACCAGAACTTCTAGCAGATTTAAAGTTCCAGCATATCAGCGAACAATACAAAAATGTTTAAATAATTTATGGGCCTCCTAAATGTAAGATGGTTTCTTCGGACCACTCCATATTCACCAACAACAACTATCGCGTCGCCAAACTCGCTGCAAATTAAATTTTGAACGAGCATGCCACGAACCTGTCCCATTAGGCGCGCAAAATCGCTTTGAGGTCACCCCAAAAACCGACAGAAAACGGATCGCTGCGAGCCTCCGTCGAGCCTCCCTCGAGCGGCTCGTCGGACGCGCGGCTCAGGCGCGTCTCGCCATATTTATATGCACCTTTACGTTGATACGTAGTTGTACAGTTTAAAAGCCTCAAGGTAAAACGGAACGTGTGGATGGAAGTCTTAATACTTTTCGTGCGTGTCCCATTTAAAGGCTTGGCTTGAAAGATTTCAGATCGGGCTTGAAATTTCGTATGCAAGCCAGAACTAGCTAGAAGACATGCTCGAACGTGTATAGGAGGTACCGTCTTTGCTTCGTGCCCACTCATTAGTTTCGCAGTTTATAGTTTATTCTGTGTATAAAGCGCTTTTCTGCCGCTTTTTTGTTATTTTTCTGGAACCCCTTGTATATTTATGTATATTCCTATGCTTCAAATTGTTATGTTCCCCAAATATTTTAAGGCAAGCCGTCTTTATGGTACTTCGATCATTTACTTTTTTTGATAGACCAGGAAACTCCGCGGAGAAATATATCAAATATCGAAGGGAAATCGCATGATACTGAGGGTGCTGATAATCAAACTGAAGGCAATGGAAATGTAAGAAAATGAAAACACGTACCGTAGGGCCGAAAATGAAACAAGTACAATATTATATTTTGTCTCCTATACTACGAATTTACAAAAACTGTAAACTTTTTGTTTATGTCTATGAGATGTTAGGTACGATCTTTTAATCGACACGATCATTTTATGATTTTATATATTTATTCAAACTAATTGTTGCCATTTACAAAATTATTTTGCCATGAAACTTGCCCCTCCCCATTGAAATATGTAAGAATATTTTCTCGAACGTGTTTCGCTTTTTCACTAAAATTTCTGTTTGGCCCTCTTTGTAAAACATCAAATGCTACGGAATCAGCTCTCTGACCAAGTGTGACTTCCCCATTTCTAAAATTCTCTTCGTCTGGTGGTGTAGATATAAGAAGTTGAACATTTTCTTTGTAAAAAATTATGCAGCACACAACAATTTTAAATTGATGGATGTATGAAAAATTCGAAAACGGGAAGACATTATCCCAAAAATATTTTCGATTACTCTACGTGCTCTGGAAAGCCGATAATTATATATTCTTCGTTCCAAATTCAGTTCTTTTTGGTTAAACTGTTTCAGAAAATCGGGACATAGTGCAAACGCTTCGTTCCCTATAAATACGTATGGATGCCTATTTTCGTTATTCATTGAAGGTATATGAAGCATGTGGGTGTGTGTGTTGTGTGTTTTCAATACCCCCCCCCCCCCCATCAAACACTTAACACAGTTTGGAAATTGCCACTTTTTGTTAAAATCCTCTCCAGTTTTCCTCCATTTTTATTCTGTTTTCGGAAGCTAAAAATAAAATAGTTTCAGTGCTGGGCCTTTCATTATTCTAAAATATTTCTAGATCTATTTGTCTTTACTTTCTTGCAAAAACAATTCGAAATAGACACCTTAAAACGAACCAATTTTTAGGACAACATCCAAGATCAAGATGATATGACGGATATATCAACACCACAAACACCCTTCTACAAAGTCTACGATATCTTCGAAACACTCTACCGTCAAAAGCCCGAAGTCAAATCAGGGTAAATCAGATCAAGTTTTAGAGCTATTGGCACACAATTGAAAAGTCTCAAACTCGGCAAAATACTTATCTTTTGGACAACATGTCGCGGAAGAATTGAGATCAATGGCAACGGACCAAGCAGTTTCTTGTCACGTAATAATTATGATGATGCGATTTTCAAATCTAAACTAGGATATTAAAACAGAAGTTCTTCAATATCAAGGAAAACTGATAACCGAGTGGAACAAACGCCAACTAATCCAACAAACCAAACAATAGTTTACACCGCTTTACCATCAACGCCAACTAACCCAACAAATCAAACAACAGTTTATTCCGCTTTACCATCAACGTCAACTTACCCAACAAATCAAACAATAGTTTATTCCGCTTTACCATCAACACAATATACTAATCTCGATACTAATACAGAGTATTTCCCAGTTTATTCAAGTTCTCAAAAAGCAAATGCCTCACAATACTTTCATACTTGTACTGTAGACCATGACTCTTCAAAATGTTAAATGTACTGCCCCATAAGTTAAGATATAAATTGAAATTTCTAAAATAGGTATGTTATTTGTATCTACCCTAATTAGTTATAAGTTCTGGGAATTTTTGTGAAAATATTTTTACACTGCTACATTTATTTCTTTTCCAATATTCCTCTTAACTAATAAAGTGAATTAAAAAAAAATGGAACTTACCTTCAAATATGTTTTTAGAACTTTATATAAAGGAGCGCACGTTTCTGGTATGATTCGTGATAGAACCTGAGGAGAAATTACTGTGTCTGAGCACTTAATAAATGGAGACACCATACCTAGAAGTTTGAAATAAGAAGCTTCATCCATGGGAAGAAAATTATTCCAATCTGTGGGTTCCATGCCTTTGCCCATTTGGATCTGGGTTTACGTTTATTTTTCTTTTTTAAAGATAGTGGTAATGCTACGGCAATTAAATTATCTTTTCATTATTAAATGCCTTTTGTAAACTGAGCCGAAAACTGAACAAAAGCACATAGTAAAGAAGGAACGTGTGTAGGCAACGCAGATATCATGACATATCTTAATACTTAAACTGTGCAACCAAATATCAAAGTAAGACTGAGCGTGTGTAGGGGCCTTGGTTCCCATTTGCCTGCGCTGTTCGCTTGAGTTGTTTATAATTTATCTTGAATGTGTACATACTATTTTCCAAGTTCAAGTTCAAACTTAGGACAGGGTGTATTTTGGGTTGACTAGTCCACTCTAAAAGTGCTCGACATTTAACTATACATATACACAGAGATAATTTTCGATGAGGCTAAATATGCATTCTTTCATTCTTATTATTTTTGGGTAGACTTTTTAGTATTGATTTGTAAGGTTCTGACAGATTGAGTAGTGGCCATTTTCTTGTTGCTTTACTTCACATTTGTCTATACCTGTGTCATTGTGACCGTTGTTTTTTTACTTTCAGGATATTTTATTAGTAATCTATGTACCTGTTCTTTGAATTCAACTTATTATAATTTTGATACTTACAGCAGAAGTATTACGACCTAAATTCTCAGAGGCGTTAACGTATTTTAATAAATTGTATGGTTTTCTATACATTTACTTTTATGTATTCCTCTTTGAAACATAATGTCCTAATTTGGTTAAAAGTAGAAATGAAATGAAGAATCTGACGTTTAAAGATTTATATTACTCAATAGAAAATATAGTCGAAAATATTTCGATTGATAAAGCCATAGGGATTAAGTACTTATGAAAATATAACAATTTTGGTAGTGCTAACTGCTGTTAACGTTTCATTTCGGCTTTTAATTTAAATGGAAGTCCTATACTAAAAATGTAGAGGTAAATTGCCAGTAAATTCGGAATCCATTTGTGTTTCCAAATGCGATTAACCATCGACGGTTCTGGATATATTTTCAGCAACACTAATCGCGTTTTGTAGCAATTTTATTTCGTTGGTGTTGTGCGAGTAAAAACTCATTCTGCCCAACTCCGTTTCAACGCAAATTTTAAATCCGGAATTTCGATAGAAATTCATCAATCTAAAAAAATGGTGCACAACGATACATATTTGCTTTCTGTGAAACGGCTTAGTAACAAGAAAATTGGAAATAAAAAGAGACTTTACATACAATATACCTATAGAACTGGAAAGACGTCCACGTTCTATGACTACACTCGGCTTTTATACAAAAATAAAGCATGCAAGAAGACCATACATTATTGCCTGAAGAGGCCTAAAGAAGATTTCACTTCAAAAATCGATTTGAATTAGCCGGTAATAACTTAATGCCATTACTTATCTGGAGTATAATGGTATCAATATTTATTTAAAAACAAAATACGCCTATTAACTAGGTATTATTTTGCATATTCACTGCAAATTTGTCCATAATTTCTTCGTCAGGAATTCTCTGTAAAACCTCTAGATGAAAAAAATTTTTATAAGCGTTTAATGGTTAATTTTTCCATCTGCTAGATGGCTTTTCCTGAATACTTGATGGGTTTCAATTACACGCAAACTTCCCACAAACACTTTAAATAATGGTTCGATAGCGTTTTCTTTTGATCCCGAATCTTTACTTAAAATTTAAAGGTCCTTTAACATCGCTAGTCTTTTAAGTGCTCAGTGTAAGAGGCCAATCTGTTTAGCATTTAATGAGATCTTTGCGATTCGTCTTGCATTCCTACATGTTATCTCTAGTTACTAGAATGTGTACGATAAAAAAATATAAATGGGTTATTATGTTAGATTTTGTCAGGGTTGAGCAGGGACGTGACGAAGTAATCAGTTACGTTTGGTTGATCGCGTGCTATTCTGTACATTAAAAAAGCCTATTTTTATAAGTTGCCGGAGCATCCGGATATACGGCAAATGCATTTATGGGTTCCGGAATATTTAAGCGACCGATGACAAAAATTTCATATCTCCAGCATAATAGAATAGCAGATGAGTCCTGAAAAACTTCATTTAGGTACGTGTGACAAACACTATTTTTTGTCATACGCTCCCAAAATTAAATTTTTATTTATACGCGTTTTGCAATTCTTCAGAACGCCTAAATTTGCAAATTTACCATAATTTTTGAAATCATAATGTACGACAAAGTTAGCTTAGAATTTGATATCGTAGCAACTATTTGACAATTTTGTCATGTCATTCGAAATTTGACATTTAGACATATTTAGGAATTTTGGAATAGTCCGTAAAAGTTGTCATGACGACTTTTAGGGACCAGGCCTAAAAAGAAGCATTTTACGGACTCAAATGAGTCCGTAAAATAGCTATTTTTGGGAGCGTATGACAAAAAAGTAATTATTTTAATGGGCATGACGTTTTCTTGATCTTATTATCGGGAAAAGGGGGAGAGGAGAATTGTATTGGCTTTATCTATCTCAAGAAATATTTGTAATAATTGTAATATTACAAATATCTTGGACTGGATTGATTTTCCTGTTTCTGTTTCTGAATTTGAGATGTTGGATTTAAGTGAAGATGGTAGCTCGTCGGAGTCGGATTTTAAGCAACGTTTAAGAACAATAAATCACAAGAAGGTATATAAAACTTCTTCTAAAAAGAATAATTTAAGCACATTTTGCCTGATTGTTTATATTAAGGTACTTCTTCAAAAGAATCGGGCTCGCCCATAAGCTGTACAGTTGAACGCAATGAAGTTCCCCAGTCTAAATTTGCAATTTCTCCACGACCTAGCTGCTCATTTAATTTTTTTCCTAAGATCCAAATAAATGTTAGCAACAACCACATCAAAAGCGAAGAATTAAAGATAACAACAGACGATAAAACAGATAATAAAAACCAAAAGAAAAAAATTTCCGGAAGAAAAAGGAAACCAAAAGTTAAAACATGGAAAAATTTTTAAAAAAATTCGTTTTGATGATCTTCAAAGTCGACCAATACGAAACTGCCGCTATAAGTATGACTCTAAACTTAACGTTGGAGACCAAACTTTATTTACCAGATATACAAAGCTGTATCCACCAGCACGGAACAAAATATTTATTTAAAAGGTTGTACTGAGAGAAGAGAGAAGATGAGAAAGCAGAGAAGTTTCCTATAAATAAGGTGCAAATTGAAGAAAAGACAGAAGAGATGTGCCAGAATGCTTTCTTGGATTTACATGGCAAAAAAAACTTCAAGCTCAGAAGCAAAATCCACACATCTTCCATTATTGTGAAAGATCTGCGAGGGCGACACGAATCAAGATCAAAACCCACTAGTACTGACATCTTAAATAAAATAAGAATATTTATTGAAGAACTTCCTGCCGGGAAGTCGCATTATTCACGCTCCAGATTATCATGGGAGTCTCTATTTCTTTTGTGGCAGTTTTGCGTAAACTCGATATCAATAAGTCTGAAGTTCGGAGTAAAATATTTATTAAATCTTGATTGGGTTAGTTTGGGTTGGGTTTCGATGTTTTTCTAATATGGCTTAAAGGATTTTTAAAATTTCTTTGTGGCTTGCATCTAAGGCTTTCTCAGACAAGTGTCCTATGGTAGATCAAAATGTGAAATGATATATTTTCCTTGTACAAGTAATTTATGTAAAGTACTTGGCATATAATACCAGTTAACGTCTAGTTTCCTTTGCTGAAAGGTCAAATTTGTCTATATTAATTTGTTTTCCACTTACTACAGTTTTTAAAATCAAACCTATGTTTGATATTAATTGCTCGTCGATCACAGCACTTTCTGAACCAAGTCTTGAATATTGAAACAACTCCCTAGCAGTGTTTCTGTCATTGATTATGCTGTATTCAGGTTTTGAAATATCTATTAACAATCCCATTTTTGTTTCAAATTTTTCCTGAACTTCTCTTTTTCGTACTAAAAGTTTTGCTTCGCCTCTAAGTTGCCACGATTTACAAGGCAAATTTTAAGAGGTACGTAAAAGAGTCTCAAAGCTCCTAATCTAACAGTGTAATGAAGAAAGTTTATATGTATAATTTTCCGTATGTATATTTCTTGCTGTAATGCATCTTTTGTTCATTAATTTACGCATAAATAAAGCAGTTTTGATTGGCACTAGCAGATAAAGTACTAATAATAGTTCACAACATTTTTTTGTTCGTTTCTGTTTATTTGAAATTGTTGCAAGTTTTCAATATCTGAAGTCACTTTTTGTTCTTCTGCTTTTACAACATCTTTGCATCCGTTAATATTATTGAACTTAATGGGCCTACTAAACATGGTGGAGGTGTTTTCAAATTTCCTTTTTATTATTGTTGTCAATATGTTGTAACGAAGTTACTATATTTTTAGGGCATGGTATGCACTCTCGGTTTTGACCTTCTTATTTTACAGATTGACATCACCCTTTTTCGTAAAATCTAATTTAAATACTCTGAATCCAGTTCTATAAATTATTCCGTCGCGAAAAGCCGGATAAACGGTTTTTCCATTTTCCGCAGTTCTCGCGCGGTACCGGTAGAACGCCGCACCACTTGCCGTGAATCGTACGCGCGAGGTCCCCACCTAACGGCCAGCCGTGACGCGATCCCCTCCACCCGCCGAATTAGCAAAACCGGGCCGCATCGCGCTGAACCCGCAGAATCCACCCGGGATCTCAAAGCAACAGCCGACCAGACCACTCCTCTGAGGCCGGTGTCAATACCGCCAATGTAAGCCGTCCAGCTGAAACCAGACTCACGCAGCTTCCTGCAAGCCGCCGCCATTAAGACCGCCATCACCGCCGCATGTCTTGTCCACCTTCGCTCTCACTGTATAGGTTATGTAGGCAGCACTCTCTCTCTCTCTCCCACTCACACTACACTCTCTTTCCGAGGCTGGTGCTAGGTCTGTTCCGACCAGCACCATCTCTATTCTATCTCTCTTTCTCTCTTACTTCTCGGGATGGCGCTAGGTCCGTTCCGGTTAACCATACTTTCTCTCCCTTTCCGAGACTGATGCTAGGTCCGTTCTGACCAATCTCATCTGTAATCTCTATCTTACTTCAAGTGATGGCACTAGGTCTGTTCCGGTCAATCCTTCTTTCTCTCTCCCTACTTCCAGAGATGGTACTAGATCCGTTCCGACCAGCTCTACTACTTTCTTTCTTTTTCTTTCCGAGACTGGTGCTAGATCTGTTCAGATCATTCTCATCTTTACTTTCTCTCTCTCTCACTCACACAAAACCTACCTACCTCTGTTCCTTACCTTGCCTACCGCCACCACGAAGGCGTAAAATCGTAGAAGCGAAGTACGACCGAAAAGCAGTGATCTATTCGCGCACGCGCATTACGGGAATTGTATATCAGCCGTGCAGGAAGCCTCGTCAGGTCAATTACCGTCGTCGCACCGTATTCATTGTACCGTCATCATCCTACAATACCATTACCATTCGATCCTTACCGCTATCGTTTCAGATCTTTCATTTATCAGGCCGCGGGTATCCACAACCGTCAGGAGAAGCTGTTTTTCACCGCCGCGGCCGTTGGGCCGTTTGGAAGGCGAGATCCTGGTGATTGGATTCGCGGATACCGCAGTCAGGGTAGCTTCGTCGTTGCTGTACTGTTTGATATCGCGGCATTAATCATATTCGATATTCATATGTTCCTACAGTTACTTTACGCATACTATACCTCCCTCTGGGGTACTTTAGTTAAGGTTAGCATCAGTTTCATAAGGGAATTCATAATAATATTTTGGTTATTCTTTAGTCAATACATTAGGCCAGCATTGATTTCATTTCATCAGGGCATTGGATAAATCATGATTTGTGTTTCAAGTTGACAATAGAGATGCTCTGTTAGGTTTGTTTGTGAAATTGTTTGTTTTCTTTTTGATTCCCATCCTGCTAGTTTTAAGAAAGTTCCGATACTGACATGCGCAATAGACCTCTGGTTTGCCGGTTCTCCACTGTAACAAGCTGCCCGGTGCACTGTGGGTCCTTTACCAGATTAATCCAAAGGATGGCGCCCAAGATAAAACCATTGGATTGTTAAAATGAACCATCTGATACCGATACAAGCAGAAGCGAACCGAAGCGCCTCACAATGTTTTAGCTGTTAACATTAAAAAAGGGATCTTGTTCTATTGATTGTAAAATACTTTTTTATTGTATTCAGCAAACCTTACAATCTTCATTAATAGCGATATTGATGGGTAAAATAGTTTTTCGGTGCTGTTTTAATTTGAGGATACTTGGAAATATCCCGGATATAAAAAATTTACAGTACTGCTTAAGATAAAAAATGTATTCTGTGAAAAGTCCAGATCTAAATAAAGGGCTATCGCTTGTTGGACACACAAACATCTTTCATGATTTGTTGAGGGTACTGCATGGTTTGCAGAAATTTTTGCAGCAAAGTTAAACTCATCTATACTCCAGTTTTCAAGTAAATCTTTTTCTTTGCCTTTTTTTGTTTGTGTGGTACCGTTCTCAATTTTTTGTGGTCTACCGCGACTTGTTTTAGGCGTAGAATTTTAATTTTTAGTTATAAAGAGTTTAAATTTTCTACGAAAGAAGATCTTTGCTTTTTTCAAACTTTATTCCTTTTGAGGAAGGTCGACTATCGACGACATTCTAGCACACTGTTCCCATTTACTTTTTTCTATGAGGCAAAAATATTGGGATGTTCTATTATTGATTTCTGTTTCGATAGTCTCTGGATACACATTTATATCTATATTTAACAAAAAAATTATTTTAGTTGGAACTGTATCGATTTTTAGATTTTTAGCTGATACTCATGCTTTAAAAAGATCAGCATTAGTACCGAGAACCAAAGCAGCAAAAAAAGTATATCATCAAGGTCTGCAAGATTCTGCAAAAACAAATGAGTATGATGGATTTTCTAATTAGCATAAAAATCTCAAACATTGTTTTCAATGCTTAAAGTTTAACAAAACAATAAGAGGGGGTTTAAATCAGAATCTATTAAAAATTATTCCTAAATTTAATTGATCTCATTCCTTCCCCTCACAAACTCTAACTTTAATTCTTTGCATCTCAACAACAAATAACTTACGCGATTCAGATTGGGCAGATTTCATTTATAGGTAATAACATTCCGGTGGCAAGAAATGATCCAAAGCTCATTGTTTTTTTCGTCACAGGTCGAAGCACTGTGCGCTGTTATTTTCACTATTTTCATTTTCTTCTTCGTTCCCGCTATCGATTTCAGGTGATATCAACTTTTTGGATTTGTTTTTGTCCTTTGTCCATTTCTTTTTGCCCTTTGGTTCATTGTCCGAGATGCTCTCGTATGTAGATTAGGTTTGTAATCATTACTGCTCCCACATGGCTCTGACCATAATTCTTCAAGTTCCATGTTTTCAACAATAGTCTTTAGTTCGTTTTCTGTTAATTTTCTTGAGTCATAATTTATCGATCATAACTGCAACAAAACACTACTGGTAAAGTTAAACTCCACTAGAGAACTACTGGTACAGATTTTAAGAACTGCTGGTATACATTTGAACTAAACTACGAAACTGCTATTATCATCAGCTTTTAAATATATAGTACGCACTCAACGCCACACCAAATTCAGTAATTTAACCAAATAACACTATTATTGACTGATTTTCAACAACAATATACCGAAATATGCCTATACAACCACGCACGAGCCTACTTCAACTGCCTTAATTTGCTTTTTTAATTTTTTGTATTTACTACATAGGTTAGCAATTGGATATCCTTTTTCTAGTCAAGAAAATATTTAAAAATTTCAACAACTTATGAATACAGTGAATAGCAAGAGATCAAGTGACTATTTTAAAAAGGTACCTAAAAATGATGCAGAGTGCCAGCCAATATTTGAACCATTGCGCCCTTTTCCTTTTATATCATATTTGCAAGTCCGTTAGGAAATGCTATCATGCATCCAAGTCATCTGTATCTGCTTTCATAGTACTATCTAACCTCACATTCGATAGGAGATGATGCCTGTTATACCAACATAGCTTCAGATAAATATCTTACAAAAATCAAAAATATATTTCAAATCATCATAAAATATAATAATAAATCATTCAAAACATATATTTAAAATGGAAGAAATTTTGCAACTAAAATTAACATATAAATGGAAGTATCGAGGTCAATTATTATTAAAAGAGTTGCTTTAAGAAGTTCAAAAATTATTCAACTAATTAGCAGTTACGTCTGTTAAATAGAAGTTGACTGGTCAAGCAAATAATAACATGATTCAAAAACGAATAACACATTTAGCAAGCACAATCCAAAAATTGAACAGACAAATTAAAATCGAGCAGAAAGTCTAATAATAAATCAACATAACGTAACTATTGTTATTCTAGTCGCATGGTATGTGATCGATTCGATATTTACTTAAATATTCATAAAATATATCGATATTTTGAAATATTTCTACCTATCGAACATCTCTATTTAGAAATCAGGGGTAACTGTGAAAATTGCAATAATGTTTTAATGGAATCGGCCCAGTCATGCTGTCGAATTCGGGAGTTACGTGTTAAGTTAAGTCCATGTTGGCGTCCAGTCACTGAATCCATCGATATAATCATGTATCGAGACAGTAAAACATTCTCTCGTTTCGACTCAACGAAATGGGTAAATGATCTTCAGCAAGGCTGTTATCGACAAATTTGTGTGTTCAGTTTGGATTAACTAGGGAAATATCGGGCCCCTCAAGTCATTTTGTGTCGACCACATAAAACTGTATTGCTCAGAAAGGACCATAGTAATTCTTTCTAAATGAATTTCGATTTATAAAGTATTTGAGTTTTCAAGTGTTATTTAAGATGTACCAAGTCCTATTTGTTGGAAACTATCCAACAATCTCTGTCTCTATTTAGAAGGAAATATTTTACGTGGTTAGGTTGGCAATACTGCAGAATTGCCGCCCTGCATATGTTTCCTCTAACATAAGTAAGGAGAGGGAGAAGCGTTCGTTACTTCCTTTTAGTAACGCGTGTGTGTGATTATTATTGCTTACTAATCTTTACAATTATTATAATTAATATCTAGCACTACCTTCGAGGCATCTAAAGCAAGCTCTGGCGACTAGCCATCCTCCTCAAAAGTTGGTACAAGTTTGTAAATATAATTACTAGTGTTTAGTGTAAAAAGAATTATTGTGTTTATCCTCCCAACTTTCTTATCTCCAGCAACCTTTTAATATAGTCCACTTTAATTATAACGTCCTTATGTGGTTTCGCACACTATTTGTCCTGAATTAAACTCGTAATGATACACGAGTATCAAGCACATTGAAAACTTGTTAAAGCTGAGCAAATAATGTCTAATTTCCATTTGTAAAGCGCCGTTAGTATTTCAAATTTGCAGGAATATGCTTCGTTTAGCATAACCAGCTTTCTACTTCATAAAATTCTTAGGATCTCCACGAATACAGAAATTCTAAAGCCTTTTATTGCTGAAGGTATTTTAAGCGAAGTATGGCTGAAATTTAATTAATTTACTAGGTACGCCTTTTAAAGGAGTGCAGATTTTAATAAGGAACATAGCTTCGTATCCAGAACGTCATGACTAATTTTAAATAGCAAAACCGCAAAAATTGTCTCCTCAAGATTTTGAAGTCTCTTGCATTGACAATTTGATCGTTTTTTAATTCTGTTGAGCCTCTAAGAAGTAATTTGTAAATTAAAATGAAGATGTACAATTATTTCAAATATGGCTATATTTATAAAAGTTTATTAATATCTTGAGATCTTGGCTACGCTCAGATTTTACCGGCGAAATATTTAGATTTTATTTGTATATACTTGTCTTCCAATTTTTAGCCTTAAAAGGCATTTATACAGTTTAAAGCTCAAAAATTTTAATTAATTTTCTATAAGTTTTTTTCAGGTTTAGGATTAATAATTAGATCAACATATATTATATCAATCGAACTATAACAGTATTTATCTACATACGTATCACACCGTTCATCACTGGAATACTCTTCATAATATTATAATCTAGGGTTTATAAATTTATATCAACAACGGGCATGAAACTCTGGCTAAGCATAGAACGGCTCTTTGCATTGAAATTATTGATCTCTAACGCCTAGGAGAGAGAAATGACAGAGGAGAAGCTCTGAGTATGTTTGCGGCGGAACACAACTTAATTGTTCTGAACACCTTTTTCAAACTCCCACCTAGACGCCTGTATACGTGGAAGTCGCCTAGAGATAATGGTGAAGACGTTATCATAAGAAATCAAATAGATTATATCCTAGTCAACGCAAGATATAGAAACAGCTTCACAAGTGTAAAAACCTATCCAGGCGCTGACATTCAGTCCGATCACATCCCTCTAGTGGGAGAATACAAAACCAGGCATAAGAATATACAACGAAAAATTCCTAAGAAACAGGATATCAGAAAATTGAAAGACAGAATACTGAAGGACGAAATAAGTAAAGTCCTGAATGAAAACTGTAGAGAAATGGAGGAAAAAGCCGGAAACACTGAAGAGAAAATACATTCACTTAACAAAGTGGTAGAGGAGATCAAAGACAAATTTCTGAAGAATGAAGAAAGACAAAACAAGACGTGGATGACAGAGGAAATACTACAGATGATGGAAGAGAGGAGAAAACACCAGAATAACATAACCGCATACAAGGAGATACACCGTGAAATACAAAGAAAGATCAGAGAAGCCATGCAGAAAGAAATGGAAGAAAAATGCCATGAAATAGAAACACTACAACAGAGATTTGATGACTTCAATGTACATAAAAAAGTGAGAGAAATAACTGGCAAATACAAAAAGAGAAGAGTAGGAAAACTCGTCAATGACAACGGAGAACTTATTGTGGACCGATGAGAGAGGAGATCCACCTTCCTTATCAACAGAAACTGGACCACCAATACTAACAAGTGAGATAGAAGCAGCCATAAAATCGTTGAAAGAAGGCAAAGCTCCAGGACCGGACGGGATACAGACAGAGTTCCTTAAGCTTTTGGATTAAAAATCAATAAAAATGATCTGCAAAATATTTAACAATATCTATGACACCGGCAATATCCCGAAAGAATGGCTCATTTCTGAATTTATATTGCTGCCCAAGAAACAAGGTGCAAAGAAATGCGGAGAACATAAAACCATAAGCTCAATGAGCCATTTACTCAAGCTTTTCCTTAAGGTTATCCATCGCAGAATATACAAGATATGCGAAGAGAGAGTAGCAGAAACACAATTTGGCTCCATGAAAGGAGTGGGAACAAGAGAAGCACTGTTCAGTATACAAGTATTATTCCAACGGTGTAGGGACATGAATTGCGACGTTTATACCTGCTTTGTAGACTACCAAAAGGCATTTGACAAAATCCAACACCAGGAGATGATACAAGTACTGAAAGGCACCGGGATGGATGATAAGGATCTCAGAATTATACAAAACTTGTACTGGAACCAGACAGCCACCATAAATATCAACGCTGGAGATGAAACAACAGAGGCAGTTAACATTCTGCGGGGCGTACGACAAGGGTGTATCATCTCCCCTCTGATATTCAATATGTATTCAGAAGAGATATTTAGAGAAGCTCTGGAAAACGATGAGAAAAGAATTCTTGTAAACGGTGAACGACTAAATAATATCTGCTATGCAGATGATACCGTCATATTTGCAGATAGTATAGAGGGTCTAGAACAGCTAGTGAACAAAGTGAATGAAGTAAGTGAACGATATGGGCTAAAAATTAACATCAACAAAACAAAATTTATGGTCATAAGTAAAGAGAAGAAAGACAACTGCCAAGTATTTATTAAAAATATACCAGAAGAACGGGTATCCAAATTTGTCTACCTGGGAACCTTGGTAAACGAACAGTGGGACTACTCACAAGAAATCAGCTGTAGAATAGAAAAAGCAAGAGATGCCTTCATCAAAATGTCTAAGCTCTTCAAAAGCCACAACCTCAAATTAGATATCAAAATAAAAATCCTGCGCTGCTATGTGTTCTCCATATTATACTATGGCATGGAATCCTGGACATTGACCGAAGCAACACAAAAGAAACTCGAGGCCTTCGAGATGTGGCTCTACAGAAGGCTCCTTAGAATATCATGGATAGATAGAGTGACCAACGAAACAGTACTGGAAAGAATGAGGAAGGAAAAAGAGGTGATGAACACGATTAAGAGAAGGAAACTGGAATATCTGGGGTATATAATGAGAAATGACTCCAAATACAAACTCTTAAAATCCATCCTCCAAGGAAAAGTGTTTGGAAGGAGAGGGCCCGGAAGAAGAAGGATATCATGGTATTCAAAAACAGGACATGGTATTCAAAAACAACCACAGAACTGTTTAAAGCAGCAGTCGACAAGGTCATCATAGCCAGGATGGTCGCCAATATTCGAAACGAATAGGCACTTGAAGAAGAACGCCTAGTCAAATTAATCCGTATTAATTCCAACTTCTCTGTTCGCGTCAGTTGAGGCCGTGGTGTCCGCAGTGTCACGATCCCACTAAATTTTATCAAAGCAATTAATAGCAGAAACACACTAGGTAACATGGGATATTAATTCCATTTTTAATTTATAAATCAAAAAATTTTGCTCATTTATAAATAATTACTTTACCTATTGGCAAAAATACAGTAGAATGCAAGGAAGTATCTATGCATTGAATATCACTATCGCACATACTGAATCGGATTGATATCAGCGATACTCTGCTAAAGTTTATACCGACGACGATTCTGCATGCAGAATTAGTAAATAAATAATTTTGAACTCAAGCTCACAAATGTACTGTGGTAATTACTGGCCTGCACTAAAACAACTCTTTTAATTAAAAGTTAAAAAGTAGGTGCTCCAGCATATGCACTTTAACGGCACAATAAAAATGAAAAGCTACGTTTAGCATACCTTTAGTACGAGCAGTGAATTAAATTTCTGACGCAACATTGAAACTTTACACCTCGGAAAGTTCCTATTTAACAAAATGAGATATTAACATTAATAACTTGAACCGAGGTTAAGAGTTTTTTCTTTAACTTTCAAAAAGCAAATTAAACAAACCTCGTATTATAGTTACCGTATTCGATATCCCTATGCATGTACTCGAATTTATAGCACCATATGTAATTATAAACTACAAACATGAATTAGGTATGCATTTTTACATCAATCTTTAAATGAAATTGCTTATGATATATTCAAGCCCTTTGCTATTGGTCTATCATTAAAACCGTAAATAATGCAGAGCCGTCAATATTCGTGTTTCGCTTTCCACGACGGTTTATTGTGGGGGGTAACATTACGTAATTGCTACTAAATATACATCCTATAATTAAATATGTAATAGACTTTTCTACGGCAAGTGCGATAAGGTAACTATTCCGAACCGAGTGCTGGATGGCGCCAAAAATGTATCCCAATAAAAGGAGTAACAAATTGCTTAATATAGGCGAAATAAAACGTGTTAGTAAAAAGTGGTTGTAAACACCACTTTTTACTAACACGTTTTATTTCGCCTATATTAAGCAACCAAATGATGTTGCTTTGGCCTATAGATCGAGAGATGAACCGTCAATCAGACAGGAAAACGCCTTTGTGCCTGAAAGCTCACACCTTTCGATCAACGCCATTTTATCATAATAATAATGGGCCATGGTTTCGCCGTGCAATTTAACACTCACCATCATCTCCTTGAGCAGCTGCGCAATGACATGCACTCTAGGAAACGCCTTTCTAAGAGCCGCCTTCCAGTTTTCCCATGAGAGGTCATATTTATCGAGCCGATTAAACCAGCCCTGTGCTGCGCCTTGCAAGTTTGCCTGAATAAAATACGCTCTCGTATAGCTTGACCATTCATGAATATTGCCCAACTGATCAATTTTGCTTATCCACCTGACTACGTTATAGTCCTGGCTGTAAGGAACGAAAGGGTCAATAATGTCGCCAGCTGCCATTGCCCTTGACCCAAGCGGAGTCTGCCCTTTCGCTACAAGCATGCTCTACCTCCCTAGGAACGCTCTCACCTGATTTTTAGCCTTTCCTGTTGCCCTTGGTACCGCTAGACCAGAACGGCCATCTTTTGCTTTGTCGCCTTTGCCATTTCGGCCGCCATAATCTGCTGGATACTAGCTGCCAAACCGCCTTTTAACAGTACAGTACCATGTACGTCTTTTATCACCGCCTTCGCCGTGGTCACCCTCACTCAATTCAGGCTCATAATCGAGCTCTGACTCGTCACTTCTGCCTTCCTCCATAGGCAATCACTAGAAAAACATGTTTTACATACCAATGCACACTGTTAAAATACGCCACTATTCGTACAATAATAATCAGCACACGCGCTTATAATGACTTTCTCAAAAATTGTCAAATAATGTCAATCCACTGTCAAGGATTGCAAAAAAAACTACCGCCAACTGTTAAGAGTTTTTGTGGTATCGTCCCTCACAAAGAAATGAAGACGCTTTCCACCGTTCTCCACAACAAATAACCTAATTCGTAGGTTATCTTGACTTCTGATCTGTAAACATCACTTTTTACTAACACGTTTTATTTCTACGAGTATATTAGCATCATCAATAAATGACTGAAACTCCATACATACCTTGTATGGATGTAGTGGGTTCGATCAGGTTGTTGATGTGGAGGAGCTTAATGGGAAAATTGCAGATCTAGAACAAATGAACTGCAGGCTGGTGGCCGAAACTAGAACGGTGACTGAAACTAAGGAAAGGCTTGAAGTTGACCTGCAAGAATTACAAACTCTGACACACCACCATATTGCTAATATGGTGTCGACGATTCGCACTCTAGAAAAAGATAATGAAGCGGTATCAAATGAATTAAGAAAATTAGAAACGGATTTTTTCGAAGCTGTGCGAAAACTGGACGCTGTGCGAAAACTGGATGATTCTACAAATGTCATTGCCTACCCTGATGTTCATGTCCCTTTCCAAATAAGTGCGATAATGTTAGGAAGGTTATGGTACTTAGTGATGAAAATGGTAGATATCTCCACAAATCCATTAAAGCACAGGTTCCCCTTAGAAACTTTCGAGTTGAGTCAGTTATTAAGCCAGAGGCTAGATTTCAAGACGTTGTTTGGGATATTGACTTATTGATTAAAAACTATAACGAAAATGATTATGTTGTTGTCTGGGCTGGAACAAATGACTTCTTCAAAAATAGATATTCTAGACTGAGAAAGGTTTGGCAAAAGTTGAAAATATGTACTAACACAAATTTAATTTTTCTGTCTACTCCAATTGGTTATAAGGGTAAAGACAGTATTTTTAAATTTAATGATAAACTTAGAGAATTCTTGAATAGAGTAGATCATGTTTCAGAGAGGCTTATATCATTTCTTAACGTTGGCCCAAGAACAACAATGACAAATTTGAGCATTGCAGCAAATATAGCTGCTTTAATTTTGAATAGTAATAAAAATCTCATTCCCACTCCAGAGAACTGTGGCCTCAATGAAATTAATGTTTGCTCACAGGAAGATTATGAATTCCCAACGTCATGCATTGTTGCTGATATCAGTAACGCAGAAATATCTGAAGATATTCCTGCTACTTTTGAAACTGAGGAAGTGTTGGTTCAGACCTCAGCTAGTTCTGACAACGATAGTGTTTTTTTAGAGGTAACGAGCCTAACAAACACTGTTTTCTCTTAGTATTAAATATACAATCTGTACTTAGTAAGCTTGATGAGCTGAGCATTCTTTTGCATGAATGTGACTCTCCAAATATTGTACTTCTGACGGAGCACTGGCTGAAGATTGGTGAACCAATTTTTGTTTGGTGTCTTCTTACTGTAGGGGGGCAGCTGTGCATAGTGGTACCCTGGTTCTTTTAAACAATGATTTTTGAAAACTGCAGAATTTTATAAATATTAATAAGTACAATCATTTGATTGTGGAGAGGGAATTTGAATTTTTAATCGTTTTTTGTCCTAGACCTAAACTGTACATAATGGAGTCACTGTTGGTTAACTTTTGCCCTCGATTTTGGCTGGTGACTTTAACATTGATTATAACAACATAAACTCACCGCACACGCTCTCATTATGTTATCTCCTACAGTCACGGGATCTGAAATTGCATGTTAATGCTCCTACTAGAATAACTAAGAGCTCCGCGACACTAATAGACTATGTTTGTTCAAATATGGATCAGGTCTCTTGCAATGTAATTAGTTCGGGGCTTTCTGACCATGAAGCAGTATTATGCAATATATCTTTCCAGATAAAAATCGATAGTCCACCCAAAAAGACTGGCAGAATTTTCTGCAAACGTAATTTTGATAAATTTAAGGAACTTTGTCTTCGAAATGATTGGACTGGCATGTTTAATTTAGGTGAACCTCTAAGTGTATTTCATGTATCTTTGATTAAAATATTTGATACTGCATTTCCGATTAAAGTTATAAAGAACAAGAACAGAAAACCCTGGATAACCAAGGGAATTAAAATTTCAGCAAAAAATATGCGTTCTTCGCATACTATTCGCAAATATGCTTTTAAAAATGCCTCATTTCTACATTATTTTAACAAGTATAAGAAGTATATATATAGGAAGGTCATAAAAGAAGCCAAAAAAAGTTATTATAATGTTAGAATATCCTCTGCTTCTAATAGGCAGAAGGAAAGCTGGCGAATTATAAATGATATGCGTATTTCCCTGAGTCCTTAAAAAGGGTCATAGTCATTCCTATACACTTCTAACTTCCGACCCATTTCCCTTATATCAACACTGGCCAAAATTATTGAAAAGTTGGTCAAAATAAGAGTGTTATCATTCCTAAACAAAAATAAAATCTTATGCGCTAATCAATTCGGGTTTCAGGGGGGTAAGAGCACCAATGATGCCATCATTTAATTTCTGGAAGAATTATATTCCGTTCTTAATAGGGGCAGAGTGGCTGCGGCAGTGTTCTGTGATTTGACAAAGGATTTGACTGCGTTGATCATGGAATACTGTTGCAAAAGCTTGATAACTATGGATTTAGGGGGGTTTCTCTGGAGTGGTTTAAGTCTTATCTTTCGGGAAGGACACAACGGGTATCGCTTGGGGGAGACAAGTCTCGAGAATCAGAGGTTCACACAGGTATACCTCAGGGTTCAGTGTTGGGGCCCATCTTATTTCTTGTGTATATTAATGATATTTCTGGGGTACCTGTGAGAGGCAAGTTCACACTTTTCGCGGATGATACTACCATTCTCTGGGATGGTGGTACTGATGCGGAATTGACTGAAATGGTTGCTAGTGATATCTGTATTGTCAAAAAGTGGTGTGACGCGAACTTGCTGACTTTTAATTTTGAAAAAACAAATGTTGTTACTTTTGGGTGTGTAGTTGGAGATATCCAGTTGAGCAGCAATTTGTTAAAGAAGCAGGAGAATGCAAAGTTCTTGGGATTGAATATTGATAAAAAATTAATGTTTCAAGCACATATTACGGGTCTGTGTAGTAAATTGGCAAGGGGTTGTTATATATACTTTAAGCGTTATTTCCAGGGAACTTGATGCATCATGTGCTAGGAAGTGCTATTTTGCACTTATTGATTCTCACCTGAGGTATGGGATTTGTTTTTGGGGAAATACAAGCCAATATCTGTTCAATATGATATTTGTTATGCAAAAAAGAGCCTTAAGGTATATGTGTAAAGCCAAACCAAGGGAACCATGCAGGGCACTTTTCATAGAGCACAGAATTCTGACCTTGACCTCCATATTTATATTGGAGAGTGTTTGCTTTGCATATGAGAAATATAATAATGAATTGGATAGAGATACAGTTTATAATACCAGACAAACCCGCTCGCTGCAACTGCCCATACCAAGTAGTTTCTTGATAAAGAATTCTATTATATATAATACTAAAGCAGTGTAATCATCTTCCACTCAGCGTAAGGCAAATGGGTTCAGTTGGAAGGCTGAGATCAGGGGCCCGATTGCTATTATTGTCTAAGGGGTACTATACATTGTCTAAGTACTATGAAGATCGTTTATAGGCTCGTTATACATAAGTGTTTACTGTGTTGGGTGTTGACTATTTTATTTGCTTTTTGCTTGTATTACCAATTTACCAATAATTAGTCATATAAATTATATATTTCATTTGTTGCGTGTGTAGGTGTATGCGCGCGAGAATGTGCATGTGCTTGAATGTCGATTTTGGTGACTGTTGGATTGTCTGTTAGTTTACTTAATTTTAAGATTTGACATTATTTATTGTATATTAATTTTAACTTATTGCTTGGTTTATAGACTCGATTTACATAATTTTATCGTTTTACTGTGTCGGGTATTGTATATCCCTTTGCTTTTTATTAGTCATGTAAATTATATATTTTATATGTTGTTGCGTGTGTGCGCGTGTGTGTATGCGCGAGAGTGTGTGCATGTGCTTAAATATCAATTTTGGTGACTGTGGATTGTCTGTTAGTTTACTTACTTATTTTTAAGATTTGACATTATTTATTGTATTCATTTTAACTTATGGCTTGTCTTATATGTTTTACTCTGATTTATATATTTTACTCTGATATTTGATGTGATACTTTTATATTGACTTATCTGACATTTTGTTGACATATTTGTGATTGTTTTACCGGCTGTTTTTTGTTAATATACATTTGCTTGTTTATTATAATTTTTATTGTCTATTTGACGATTTATTTGTACTGTTTCAAAAACTTTTTTCTGTAATTTTATTTGGTATTTGTGCCCTTAAGAATAGTACCTGATAATTCAACTTAGCAGTAATTTTAGTAAGGCAGTTATAGATAAGTAAGCTTTAAAGTTAACAAATACTATGTATTTTAAACAATAAAGCATGTTTTGAATTGAATTGAATAATATAGAATTCATGTCTTGAGAGTCAGCAATCACTTCTTAAAAACGACCAAATGGTCAGCGAAATGCGCGTCCTGTGTAAAAATTCTATTTTGGCAACGTATGTTACGTAACGAGTATGATATGTAGGAGCCAAACGTGCATTCTCTAGATCAAACAAGTGCTTTAAGGACCATAACTCGTGTTGCGTTCGATATTTTGTCCACAGAATATCTACACACAAGCAATAAAGTTTGATGTTTTTAAAATTCATATTTTTATGTTTTTCCAATGTGGCTTAAATATAGAAACTAAAAATAGCAAAATGCTTGCATAAAAATTTGAATACAAAGTTTTGTTGTCAGAAATCCAAACGTCATTAGATCATCAGAAAATCTCATACTTGGGTCGCTTCATCTCTGTAAGACTTTTGACAGTGTACATTATTTCTGGTCATTAACGAAATTAGTATATTGTTAGCGAATAATTCTATTTCAAACTGGTTCTAAAGTTACTTAAAGATTGGCAATACAATTTTATAGTAAGGAATGCAATATTGCAAACATACTTCAAATGTATGATTGGTTATTTCAATATGGATTGGCTTTGACCTGTACGTAAGTTGAGAAACAAATAAAAATAGAAAACTCCCAATTATATACGCAGATAATATTCTCATCAAATTTTAAGGATTTAGTGTCTCCGAAGGAAAAACAATGCGCGCGTGTCGCTTGATCTCTGCAAGACTTTTGTTAATGTAAGTTGCTTTGATCTGTCAACTAAATTAAGTTCATTAGAAGTGAGACATACTGTACTAGATTGGTGTCATAGTCACTTAATTGATCAGCCATATAATTTTATAGTAACGAGTATAATATTACACCTAGGATCCCTCAAGGTAAATATTAACAATTTCAAGAAAAAAAGGCGGTGTGTGCCTAACACCACACGACAGAAGTGAAAACTTAAACAATGCGAGAATAATATTATGAAATACAAGTATTTTTTTTTTGTTCTATAATGTGAGTTACTTAAACATTTAAACTGCTAATTATTCATTATCACGCTGTCCTTATTATTTTTTTTATTATCCTTTATTGCCAGCACATTACATATCAAGTAAAAAAGCAACGTCACAAAACATATTGCACTATTACAGAGAAAATATAACTTTACATGTACTTATACATACCTATATGAATATTATACAAATTCCTCAAATTGAAATTCAAATAAATTTTATCAGTATAGCAAAACTTTCAATACTAAATACAGACAACATAACAACATTACATTTAAAATATCAATACTAGGGGCCCCCTTTTAAGGCTTGGGGCCAAACTAACCCACATTTGTAATAAATGGGACTCCCGTACCATAGGCTCCATTCTAGGATTTCGCCCCCCTGGGGCCCCATTTTAGCTCAGCGCTCGCCCTAGGGGGGAGCTCCTTTTCAAAATGTATCAAATATGAGGCTCCCACACCGGGGGCCCCATTTAAAAGCTACGCCCCTCGAGGGCCCCATTTTAAAATCTGTGAAAAATGGGCCCCGTACCGGGGGCCCCATTTCAGGGCTTTGGGCCTCAAGGAGCCACAATTTAGGGCTTCGCCCTCGGATGCTCCCTTTTCCGAATATGTAAAAAATGGATCCCCCGAAGGAAGGCAAAGCCATAATGAATGATCGCACATGCACTACTGAGCCCTTAATTCAACCGATTGATGTGATCTTCCCAACTCAGGCCACAATCTAATGTAACCCCCATAAACTAGTACGACTTCGTTACAGGGATTGACTTGTTATTCGATTTTGCAAGAACCGACTCCCGGCTTTTTCGCTTTGAAAAAGTTAAAAGTTCGGTTTTGCCTGCATTCCAAGCACTACCGAGCCATCTCCTCCGCCACCCGCGAACAACCCTCCGACAAACCAGACAGGGAACGGTCAGCCAGCAACACCGACGTATCATCTGCATACTGGAAAACCAATCCCACACCCAGCCCGCCAAAGAGGTCGTTCACATATAAAATAAAGGGAAGCAGCCCCAGAATGGAGCCTTGGGGTACACCCCGCCCCCCGCCCAATCGCAGTAGTCTCGGAATAGTAATTTTGACCATTATCAGTTATACAGACAATCTGTGTTCAGTTCTCGAGATATGAGTTTATTAGATTGCAGCAAACTCCACGTATCCCATAGCTCTGCAGTTTCAAAAAAGCAAATTGTGGTCTAACGTGTCAAAAACCTTTGGGAGGTAAAAATAAAGACCCACAACCCTACAATTTTTATCCACATTATCGTAGATGTATGTCAAAGCATGAAAAATGGCCAATTCAGTTGACATTGTTGGTCTAAAACCAGACTGTTCATTGTTTATTATGTCAAAGGAATAAAAAAATGCCAACATAAATGGCTCTCTCAAAAAATTTTGACGCTGATGGCAAAACTGAGACAGGACGATGATTTTCACTATTTTGTCGGTTGCTCTTTTTAAATACAGGGATCAGTTTTGTCTTTTTTAAGTTGTTTGTAAATTGACCAGAGATAAAACATTCATTAATCATGTGAGCAAGGGGAACACATACCATTGATGCAACACACTTTAGAACATATACAGGGATTTCATCCAAACTAGAAGAGTACTTGTTTGGACGGTTAATATGAATTTTATAAATTTCCATCAGATCTATAGGATCAAGAAACAATGAGGGTTCCAAATTTCTCAAACTTGGCACAGGCAGATTGTCTCCCTGAATAGAGAGATCAAATTGATTACTAAATATTTCTACAATTTTGTTTGGGTCTTCAATTACCCGACCATCTTTTTTTATAGTTATTTTGTTGTTTTGAAGTTTTTGGTTAGATTTCGTATTATAGATGTTCCACATAGTTTTAGATTTATTTTGGGAGTTTATTATTTTGTTGTCATTTATACCCCTTCTATAGTCATAAATATACTTGCGATAATTAACCTTCTCTGCCTTATAAATTACTAAGTGTTGCTCACTATTAAATGTTTTGTAATTAACATATAAATCTTTTATATACCTCGAATAGTCTTTTACTTCAGCATTTACCCAGTTGCCCTCCATTCTAACCCTACTACGGCATATGGGAAACGCAATGTCAAAGTAATAAAAAAAACTTATTTGCGACGATTTCATATTTATTGTTGATTCCCTGTGCTTCTAAAACCTCGTGCCAAGTTTCTGTCTCAAATTCCGATCTAAACCTACAAATATTTTGGTCAGTAAAAATCGTTTGTTTACAGATTTTGGTTGATTGTTTTGCTTTAAAAAAATGTTTAATATTTGACCATATTGATCTGAAATATCCGTAATATAAGTATAAAAAGACGAATCATCTTGCGGTCCACTGCTAAAAATACTGTCTATTTTGAGTGTCAGAGACAGAACCTACTCTTGTCATACCTGATCTATGTGACTCCAGCCCATAACTCATCATTAAATTTAAAAGTGTTGTACTCTGAGGATTATGTGTGGCAAAATTGACCACTATCAGATATTTTCCTGGACTGTACAATTCTTCTAAAAAACTATTTAAAATCGCAAGAAATACATCAAAATTACAATTAGGGGGTCTTTAACGGTAGACTTACAACAACATACATTTTGTCAAGTTTAAATTCGGCTGTAGAAAATTCACACGGTCCTTCTAGTGGTGTGGTCCTTCTTGTAACGGACACCATCTCTAAATTTTCTTGGGTATAGATCGCTGTACCTCCACCTCTTGTATCTGCTCTCGAAGAAAAACAGATAGGCTTGCAATTTTCAAAGTGGAGTTTTGTGATATCATCTCTCCGCATCTAATGTTCTGATATTAAAAATATATAAGTGAAGAGTGGTGGCTGTGTGCATGTATGAATCATACCAAATGAAACACTTTGTATTCCATGCAAAATTTAATCCAAAAG
>MU184640.1:123969-137847 GCA_016904865.1 Pissodes strobi | reverse complement strand
TAAACATTTAGGCTCTAATTTTCTACTTAACACAAAAACAAAATAAAATATTTTTATAGACTATAAAAATTTCAAAAATAACAAACTATTTAAAATTACCCAAAGCAAAACTAGTAATTTAAAAAAAAAATAAAAATAGAAATAAAAAAAAAGAATCAAAATAAGAATTCATATTAATAATGCCAATATCATCTGAAACACGAATAAAGAATTAGAGTTCGGATTTAAAAAGAGAAAGTTGATGATGACCTCTTGAAGCCGAAACGTCGGATTCCAAACTGGTACCACCATTGGATAGAGCGGAAAAAGTGGCAATTCAAAAGTGCAATTCAATTTAAAATTCGTTTTTAGATAAATATAGGAAAAAAATCAAGGGATTTTTAAAAATTTTGTTTTTTCCAGATATCTTCGGAAATACTCGGAATTTTCAAACTGTCTAAACGGCATATTGTTAGGCACCTAAACGCACAATTTTACCCTTTTGATCGTCACTGTATGGCTTACAGTTTTCGAGGTCCCTATACTTAGACCCGAATTCGAGACACCCTGTACAACATGACATCAATAACGTACTTGTGAAAAATACAGACGAACATAAAAGTAAATATTATATAATTTTAAAAAGAAGAAAACAATTAATAAAAGCATGTTTGAAATTAACTGGCATTAGAGGCATTGATAGTAGTGGAATGTGGCTCAAATTAGGACAATATTAATAATTTTAAACGTTTGACGTATCCAAGGCAAGCATAGCCTTGATAAAGAAGTAATTTGTCAGCAAAGCTGTGGCATTAATCTCAGTTTATTGATTATATCTGCGCCACTGAATCGATAATAGGCATGAATACATAATATAATAAACTGAAATTTAGTTTGTACAAGCTATCAATTACGAAAAAAATAAATTTAAGATATTATTCATAAAATTACAAAAGAAAAAATTAAAATTAATTAAAAAAAAATAAATTTGAAATAGGCAAGACCAGAAACAAAAAATAAACATGGAAAGAGTTGATTTTAAAATCAAAAGAAAACAAAAACAAGATAAAATAATGTCTACTTAAGCATTTAAATTTTGTTTACATTATTTCAGTTTATATTATTACTAGCTGAAACTAGTATTTTTGCTTATGTTAACATCCGTTGTGTAATTGGGACTTATATATAAATGTATATCCTTTTGATTATGAATATAGATAGCAAATAAATAATTGTTCTGATATTAGATATTTCTGGTGTAAAGAGCATATTTCCCTTACATAATTACAGCTTAATATTTGTTTTTTTTTAAATATGCTTAAATATTTTTCTCGTTAAATTGAGGAAGGAAGAAATCAATAAAAGCACGTTTGAAATTAATTGGCACTTGAGACATTGACAGATGAATTAGGATGATATTTATCATTTTAAATTTTTGACGTATAGTCAAGGCAAGCATAGCTATAATAAAGAAGTAATTTGTCAAGATGCTTTCTCCAAAGCTGTCGCATTAATATCAATTTATTAATTATATCTGCCCCACTGAATAGATATAAAATTAGTTAGCTGAAAAGCTATCAAACACGAAAAAAGAAAACAAATCAAATATATTATTCATAAAATTACAAAAGGCAAAATTCAATTAAAGTTAAATTTGAGACAGGAAAAACCAGAAACAAAAAGAAACATCGAAAAAGTTGATTTTAAAATCAAAAGAAATCAAAATGCCCATTAAAACTTTTAAATTTTGTTTACACTATTTAGTTTCCTTTAAATTTAAATTGTTATTATTAGTTGAAGCTAGTATTTTTGTTCATGTGACTTATATAAAAATGTAAATAGTTATGCATATAGTTAGGAAATAAATATTAGATATCTCTAGTGTAAAGGGTGCATTTATCTGATATAATCACACTTTTCTTAAACCGAATATGTTCTAAAATATCAATTTATTTTTCTAGAAAATATTTCAAAATACCTAAATTAAAAGCTTGTATATTAAAAGGAAGTTTTCTTTGAATAGAATATGACATATCGCCGATCGAAATAATTGGCATCTTCAGAAACGCCTTTTATATGCAAATATTGACTTCGAACCGATATTAGCTTTGTCATGGCCACTTATATAACGGCATAAAATTAAAAAGCACAAACTGTAACGACGAGACACCAACAGAAAACCACAAAACACACAATTTTTCACTTAACTGGAGTGGACGGTAATTACCTGGCATGCAATAACGGAAACGACGGCAAAAACAATCGAAACTTTCAACAGGTTGTTCATTTTTGCAGTTTCGATGTTCGTATGATTGATTTCAACTCTTTATTAAATCCATTCTTTAAATGGTAGTTGTTTATATATGGTTATACGATTATCGGGCGTGGAGGTCGGAAATTTTGCCGTATCTCCGCACACGAACCAGTTTATCTATTATGTTTTACATACAAAGCACCACCGATTGTTACACCTTTACAAACAATGGTATTTTCCGGTGTGACAATGCAATGGTCCGAAAAAGACGAAATATCTTTGTTGTTAATCAAATTAAAGTAAACGCTTATTTAGAAACCTTCGAAGATAGCTGAATTGTTCCAAGCTCCTATCGCGATGTAGGTATATGCGGGTGGCTACGCGAAAGGTTAAGCGTTAATATACTGGTAAGTTTTTATAGGAAAATATCAAATAATTTATAAGTGACAAATGTGAGATAAATACCGAAATTTTCAAGTATCTTCCTGCAAATCTTTATCTTGGGTATTTAGGCACTATAGTGTTTCAAATGATTCAGTTATATGGTTATAATGAAGTTGATAGTTATTATTGGAACGTGGCCCTCATCAAAAATTCAAAGCGAAGAAAAATTGTTATTTATAACTGCAAGACGTTAAAAAATGGGAACCGTTATGGATATATGGATAGTTTAAGTTAGCTGCAATATTTTATCAAAGAATAATAAACTGCTAACCAGATCAAGTGCATAGAGCTTTTTTCAGGGAGGAATATCGACAATAGATAACTGATATCTGTTTGTAAATAATAAATTTAGACACTGTAAAATAGTGAATCTCTTTCATGTGTTACCATCGGTTTGTTGAGACCTTTAAATTTCATGGCGTAACGTAAATGAAGCTATCACTCCTAAGAGCCATCTTACGTCAACATTGAAGAACAAAATGTTTTAGCAATGTCTAATCATCTTCAGGATAGCCACCTAATTAACATATTCTCTTTCTATTTTCCTCAGTAAAGCTTCATGTGTTAGTTTTACCTTGAATTTATTGAAACTTTCGAGGTTCATGGGTTAGCGTCAATGAATTTACCTTAGAAAAATGTTGCTGTAATATATTCTATGTTTCATCCCCAGCCAAAGGGCGCCATGAACTAATTATGGCAACATCGCATCAGCTGATGTTGGTGGTCACTAAAAATTATGTAGGTTAGGTAAGACTTGGTGGTTATACTTTTTATACTGTTTTTTGATAATTTTGAATTTTACCAATGAACAAAATTTATAGTTATAATAAAAGCAATTCGAAAAATAAGACAGTATGTCAAGGCGACTCCTTTTAGCTTAGAAATAATTTTTGGGTTTGATTTTTTGTTATAGCAATAAATCACCAGGATTTAGCTTACTTTGAATTTGGTTTAAAAACAAGCGAGGTTCATAGGGTCGCAAAAGCACCAAATTTGGTTCTGAAGGCACTAAATTGGCAACCCTGCTCTAACCAGTCACTTAATATTTTATTACTGGAAAGTCGAATACTTTGGAACAACCAAACTTTCGAACGCTAAAGCAATGCGGGATAGGAGCAGAATATACCAAAAATTCCGAAATGATTTTCTTTTTGAAATATATTTTTTAAGCGTATATGACTGCCACAACATCGCTATCGAAATCGCTAAAAGAAAGGCTTGCAAAAATTTTCCATAGAAGATCGGGAAATACGAGAAAATCGAGTTTAGATTGAATCCTGCTAAAAATCGCTAAAAAATTTCCAAAGTTTTGAATATTTCGGCAATTCAGAAGAGATAGTTTTTCTTTTGATGGATTGTGGGATTTGAGGAATACGCCTTCCAATATCATAAGGTTTAGGCTAAAATATGTATATTTACACATTTAGTCTACCAAAATTTCATTGAGAACGGTTTGAAGCAGGAAAATGAGTCAGAATAAATAGGGGTAGTTGGTGGATTTTATGGCAGATTTCGAGGTAAAATTTTGCTTTTAGCATATTGATAAGTATAGTATACTTGTATTTCATAATATTAATTTTGCAAATGAAAACTTCATCATTTCTGTCGTATGATCTTAAGCAAACACCCTTTTTTAGAAATATATGGTGGAATATTAATTTTAGCGTACTTTATGAGAAATATATTTCATTATTCGCTTGGCATCGCCAATAAAATATAAGAACTCGAAATAAAGGAAATATTCACGAGCAACCACCTCGATGATATTCTCACACTTTGTTTTCGGAAGTTTTAGGACCTTTTAACCCAATTTTGCGGAAAACATCATAAATTTCCCAAGAATTAATATCGTGAAAACTCCTTTAAAGGCAAATGTCTGACGTTATTTCAATATTTTTTATGTTGTTTACTGTTCGCTCGTAATTATTGTGGTTACCCCAAAAGCAATTATTTATCTCATACAGGCTGCCGACGGTATTAAAAATATTAACAAATATATAGATTACGTATGCAAGGATTTTCCAATTTATTATTAGTGTTCAGACCACAACGTGTTCGAAAACAAATGGAATCATGCTAGCCAACGAGGCACCAGGGGTCATGCTTATTAACGTTCAATAAAACAAACAAGTTAATTATTAAGTAAATATGGTTTTTCTATATTATTTTAGACGCTATTTACAAATGCTAGATGTGCTTTAAGGCATATTACCTTTTTTTTCCTCACCTAATAGATCAATGTCTATCGTTACAAAAAGGTATATTACAGAAGGGCTAGTTACGAATACGACCATCAATGTTGCCAACTCTTGAGCCATAAAATTTCGATTTATGGTCTAAAAAATTTCAAAATTTTCAAAACAAATAAAATGTTTATCTACCATATGGCTTAACATAGTTGTTGAAGGTTGTTGAACGTAAACAACTAAATTGGAAACGTCCAAGAAAAAATCAGATGAAAATATCGCTAGGGAAAAACGATCCAAAAATCTTGCAACACAACAAAATATTGGAAAATAATAATTGGCATTCTTATTTTCTTATTTTTTGGGCAATCTTAAATTCGACTTGCACCTGCTCTCAGAACTTAAATTATAGATCACAATTAAAAAATATGTTTTTTATGCTTTTAAAATTCCACAACCTTTCTGCGTTCACGTGCTAAAAGTTGATTGATTATTGTATCTCGAACTTTCAAGTAAAGTATCACACATAAACAGTTTTGCGTCATGGCTTTCCCCCAATTTTACAAAAATTATAAATGGACTCAAATCAAATCATTAATACAAAAAATTCTCAAAAATTGGAAAAATTACCAGCAGGTTGGTAACACTGCATAAGTAACTATTTCTGGTTTTGTCAATGGTCTCTATTATCGATTTCTGCTAGGGATGTTCCAAGAGGTATCGATATATACGGTGATCGTATTCGAAATTTCATATCGATAAGAGGTTTAGATAAAGTATATCGTTTTTCATTTTACTTATGGCTAGTTAAAGTGGATATCAGTTGGTTTTATATTACTTAAATATACACCTACACAGAGGACAATGCGTGATGACTAATACCTATCCCCCCTTTGCGGACATAATTAATTTTACACTTTAAGTAGAAAATCAAGAGCACAAACATTACAGTGCAGTGCATGATGAAAACATTACAACATTATATTAGTAAAGCAAAACCAATGTTTGTAAATCACCATGCTTTTATAAGTTGATTTTTTTGTGCTTTAAAATGTAGAATTATATTTGCGAAAAGGATAGTAGTATTTTTTTTAATAACGTTTACTTAAGTGTTCAAACCTGATAAATAAAAAAGTCACCTTTTATCTTGAAGCAGTCATATTTTGGACAAAACTAAAGAAATCAGAAAATTTCCAAATTTATTTTATACATTTTGACTAAGAATCATTTAAATATAACAAACAAAAAGAATACAAACGTTTGTAATTTTTCGCCTACTGCTATCCTGTACCTAATATCAAAAACATCCGGCAACCTAGTCGATAGGCCATGAAACTTTCCTAAATATTTTGAAAACCGCATTAAATTTTTCTTTAAAATTTTAGAGATAGATACGTTGAAATTAAGCCTAAATTTCATATCCGTTTCAAGTGAATAGCAGTTTAGTTAACTTGATTACGTCGATGAGCCAGACCCTTTAAGGAGTCTCGTATGCCAAGAAAAACAGGAAGTAAATTTCTTAATTATGTGAAACCACATCCATCAATGTGGAGCCATGCATGATGCAGAAACAGCGCAACAATGCACGTTGGTCATATAGATGGTCGAGAATAGGCATATTAACACGTTTTTTTTTCGGTGAAAAACTAAGGACAAATTAACACCTTTGACAAAAATATTTTAGTAGTGACTAGAGTGCGAGCCAGCAGTTATTTGCCAGAAAAATCTTGCCAAGGTAAGCAGCTGGTGTTTGCAATATTGCAATACCATACACAAAAGCATTATTAAGTAAGTTCACTGGAGACAAATTTCCAATTTCGCCTACAGCGTTTGGCTACGCGACGGGGCGAATCCGGATCAATCTGGTTCGTGGCCACCGATGGCCCCGCTACGAGGGACAGAGAGTGTGCAAACGCCCTGAGATTGCGTACGTTCGCGTCGCGCTGTCTTATAACAACCGCGAAAAGCGCATCAGCGATCTCTCCCATTGACATCTTCGATGATCCCTCCCCACAGACTGCTCGCTGCTGCAGGTAAAGTACAAACTTATTTATCACCGTTCTGCGGCTTTTGCGTTTGATGCAAAAACATCAAACGATTTTTGCTGAGTGGATCTACTCGATATTATTTGTACTCTGACCGTATGTCGCAAAGCCAATAATTTGTTAAATAAGTTATTGAGGTAACCCGCCTATTTAAAATATTATTTCATTAGACCGTATACATTCAGTTTTGGGACGCCCTATATAGGTGTAAAAAAAAGAGAAAAACAAGTCATAAATTGAAGTCGGGTTTTGCGAGGTTTTTTGAAGAGATCCGAAAGCGTATCGCTCGAGAACGGGGATAGATAGTCAAAAGCCGGCGCAGTGTACGGTTCATTTTTAGTGAATTGATTTGCTTCTGTGTTTTAGTATGTTATTACAGGTCAGTAAAATTTATAATATTGTTATTAACATAATTTGTACAGGTGTTTCTTTTATTCTCATGGACTTCATATTTGATGGCCTAACATGTGTACAGAGTAATCCAACGAGGACTAGACAAGGCGATTTTTTTATTTTCCCTGTACTTTTATAAAACACTGAATTAGCCTTCTTATGGAATTTTCTCCCGCGAATTCGGATATGTTCAGCAAAAAACAATTGAACATTGAAATATACTCCAAAATCAAAGATTAAATGAGGAGTGTTCATTCAAACCGCAATAAATCCATTTTTGACATTTTTGGAGATGGATATGAGATATTGATCAAAAACATGAAATATGTCCAATCAGAATCCATCAAAACGCAACAATTCCCATTGAAATTTAACCCCTAAAATAAACCATTCAATCAAAACGTAATAAATCCAAAAAAAGTCAGATTTTATTTCCATTTCATTCAAAAAGTAATAAATGCCAAGTAGGTAATGTAGTGCACTAATAATTAAATTAGGTTAATAAATGCAAGGTCTGTTAGATGGTGGCTTAGGGCATTAAATTAATCAATTATTTGGTTTAAGTCATACAAGGTCGGCTAGATGGCAGTGGTATAAGCTGGTTCGTTAGGATTGATTTTATGAAGCGGTCAGCGGTCTATTTTTAGCTGTCACTGCTGTCAGTTATTTGCCGATTTAGAGAGAAAAATGAAAGAAACAATAAAAAGCGAAGGGGTTTTTATTAAATACGAAAATCGCCCATAAAAAACGCAGGTTAGTGTTTGGATAATACTGTTTGAGGAATATTAAATAATTTTCATTGGCAATAAGTTTCGTTATAGGCCTGTTCTAACCGGCTATAAAAACCGTTCCTGAACAGTAGTTTTTAGTCTGTCAATTGATTTTTTGTCAACTTTGGCAAACGTTCAACTTATCGAAAAATATTTGGTATTTGGGCGACTGAAAATCACTGTTGTGAACCGGTTTTGATGGGGGGGGGGGGGGGGGGGGGGGTGAGTGTTGAAAAAAACATTGGGGATAGGTTCCGGCATGCTCATTGCAGTGGCGGATCCAAGGAGGGCAATGAGGGCAATGAGGAGGAGAAGAAAGGGAGCAAGAATGCGACTGCTTGGAACCCGATCAAGGCGTTAACATATAGTTTTTTGTTCTGTTCTTTGTTCAGTTATTTGTTACTTCGTATGGTTTAATAAAATTTGTTTTATAAATAATATCCACATTGTTTGTTTAACAAAACTTGTTTATACAAAATGAGATAAATCATGAAGTAATTCAATCAAACTGTAATAAATCCATTTGTCAATCAAAACGTAATAAATCCAATTTTTCTTGCAAATAATTCTTCATACATATAAAAAAATATTATATAATATTGTCAAATATAATAATTCATAAAGCTATTAACTAATTATCACCCTGTCCCAAGTTTGAACTTGAACTTGGGAATTATTTAATAAACATTAAAAGCAAACTATAAACAACGCGAGCAGTCAACGGGAGCGATTATGAACCTTAAGCATGCAATGATCAGCAATTTCTCTAATATAAATACACTGGCAAACCTTCACTTCGTCAGACTTTTGGTCTCACCTAAAACCAGCTCCAGGGTTAGTCACATGACTGCTTTTGGTTCAATCCGCTCTTTGGTTAGTCACAGGATTGCTAAAGTTCTAATCCTTTTCCTACCCCAAACCTAGTTCTTAGTTAGCCACATCGACTGCTAAGACTAGGGGTTTCATTAACCACAGTAGGAAAGTCGAGTCTGTCAAAGTTCTTCGAGTGAAGTTTCTAAGTAGTCTGTCAAGTAGTTCAAAGTGTAGTGTCCAAGTGCTCTTAGATACCTTAACATTAAATAAAACGCAACACAACATAAGATAAACTATATTTACAAAGCAGTGACCAAATAAAACCTATAAACAATTCATAAAACATACCTCAAGTCGAGAAAGCATGCGCACCTTAATAATTGGGTATAGGCTAGTCTCATTAAGTTTCTGACCAGTAAACGCTGTTAAAAACTCTATCGTTGGGTCTTTGACCAATACACATTGTTAATCTTTTCTCATTAAGTTTACCTAAGATACTTTATTGTTTTTAAGTGCTTTCTTTATCTTCGCTTCTCACCTTACGTAAAGAATCCCGTACTACCATCGGAGTTATACCCCTGCACGCTGAATAAGGCGTGGCATCGCGATTCAAACGTATGATGACAGACCGGCGGAGGCATTAAGAAAAAGTTAAAAGAACTGTCATCACGATTACTCGCGACAATATACATGATATTTATATTCCCTCTGAGCTACATAAGATTACCTAAGACCGTTTTAAAAAATATTAAGGACTTATGTAGCAGGACATTTTCATGTTTTACTCAAAACTGTTCCAAGTGGATTTATAGCGTTTTGAATAATCACTCCTCAAATATCCACCCTGGTACACCAATGAAATTAAAGAGAATATTCGACTGAAAAATAAGCTTCACATAAAGGTATCAAAGGAAAAAGGATCCAGTAAGATACCAGGAATTCACAACTCTTCGGGTCAAAATAAAAAGAGATATTAACACTGCACATAAACAATACATCGATCATACAGAGCAACAAATTAACGAGGATCCTAGTAATTTGTGAATTTACATTAATTCAAAACGGTCATCCTTTGCGCGAATTTCAGATACCATAGTTTACAATGACACTCAAGTAACTAATACATCTCAAATTGTTAACGCATTTGCAGACTTTTTCCATAAGTCATTTAATCCTCAATGCGATTTAACAAGCATGGCCACAGATAATTCAAAAATGACACATCTAATCATCGATATCCAATCTTTTTCTGAGAATGAAGTCATTCAAACCTTAGAATCCGCAAAGAACAAAATGACAAGCGGTCCCGATCTTTTACCATCATTCCTACCTAATAAGAGATTGTTACCATGTGCTCGCCAAACTTCTCACATATCTCTATAATCTCTGTCTATCCACTCAATCCATTCCTAGTGTCTGGAAATGCTCCAAGGTCAGTCCGATTTACAAAAATTCTGATAAAACAGATATCACTAATTTCACGCCCATTACAATCGTAAACAATTCCTTAAAATGCCTTGAAATTCTTGTTCACAAAAGAATTTTCCATCTTGTAAAAAATTGAATTTCCTCGCTACAGCATGGTTTTCTAAAAGGGCGCTCTACAACAATTAACCTCGTGATTACCACCCAAACTGTTGCAGAAGAGCTAGATAGCTCTTCTCAATTAGATATCATATACACTGACCTGTCTAAAGCGTATGACAAATTACATCACCAAATTCTAATAACTAAACTTGAACTATTTGGTTTTTCCGACAATGTTTTAAAACTTTTAAAATCATGGCTCTCTAACCGAACTCAATATGTTTCTGTGAATGGAATTACATCGAAAAAGTATGCCTCATCCTCGGGAGTGCCTCAAGGATCGGTGCTTGGGCCACTATTATTTGATATCTTCATAAATGATGTATGTCTTAAACTTAAGGCAATGGCACTCCTGTATGCAGATGATCTCAAACTTATCTTACGCATAAACTCTTGAGGACTGTATAAAACTTCAAAGAGACTTGGATACCTTGATCGAATGGTGTACCCTAGACAAACTTTCTCTGAACATCGACAAATGTGAGGTGTTATCATTCGCCTTAAAAACAAATCCATTTCTGTACAACTACTCAATAAATCAAACAATTTTAAATAGACCTGATTCTTTTTGTGATCTGGGCATGACTTTTGACAATAAGTTATCATTCACAAAACACTATGAATCTATAATTTCAGAAACAACCAAGACCTTTGGATTTATTGCCAGGTTGAGCCGTGAATTTCGAAACATCCATACTCTTAAAACACTATCTTTCGCTTTTGTCAGGTCGAAATTAGAATATGCTTCTGTAGTTTGGTCACCCGAGTATAATACACATGTTAATGATCTCGAAAGAGTTCAGCGAAGATTCCTGAAACTACTATACTTGAAAACTCATGGCATCTTCCTCAGGGATACCCGGAAGAGATTTTACTGGAAATGTTTGATATGCAGTCCTTGTCCCGCAGGAGAAGTTATTTTTCTCAGGTGTTTCTGTTTAAGTTACTACATAACCAGATCGACTGTTCTGATTTATTAAACAAAATTGATTTTCTAGTCCCTCGCTTATAACCACGACAAAATTTGACCTTTTCTCTGCCAAGAGCTCGAACAAACAAACTTCATTTTTCACCACTCCATGATATGTACAAATCCGCAGACATTTCTGTACATTTTTCGCTAATAGCACATAACATCCTTTTCACTACCACTCCCTAATACCGCTGTACTATGTTGTGCAATAGTGCAATTATGATTTTAATCTTGTGTTTTATGTAATTGTTTATGACATTTATTTGTACTCTTTTATTTATTATATTTTATTTTTGCTTGTTATTTGTTAACTCTTTGAATTTTTATAATGTGTACTGTTATGTTATTTTTAAGTTCTTTTATGTTTTATGCTTTTATATTTTCCTGCTTTGTAATTGGGAAGTTTTCCTGTTAGGCAGTATATTAATAAATAAATAAATAAACATCAAATAAAAGTGCTAGGGGTTACTTTGATATTTTTTTAATGGAACACCCTGTATATTACTACATTTTTGGACTCTCTAAAAAAATCTAAATACATTTTGTGTATAATATCCTATACCTATCTTAGCTGTTTACCAAATATTGACAGTTGAAAGTCGGGCATTTTGACACTTTGACAGGCTCTAAAATCTATTAATTTTAGTATGACTGAGAGAGTACGCAAAAGCCTACTAACCATTTCCTACCCTGACAGGAGAATATCCTAGTTATAAATGTAATGATCATTCTAGAGATATTGACCAAATTGCAACTAAATAGCTGGTTAACCTCCATAATCCAGGACCTTAGTACTTTCTAGCGGCGTCTGGCTAACTAACAAAAACCCCGTCAGTTTTAAATGTATTGTTACAAGTGTGGAACTACGAATTGTGGCATGGAAGACAGTAATTTAATTAATTATTATACTAACAAACGTTACAGCATAATTCGGTTTAGGAATTTAGATCGAGGGTTTCTCTGCTGTACTCCTTCCCCTCGTGAATTCCAGGCTGAGTCCGGCACGTTTTTCTCTAATAATTTGTCACGTTTTCTCTAATTAATTTAGGTGTATTAGGAATCTGTGGTTTAATTCACATGACGCATATTTCCCTCAAATTTCCCTAATTTTGCATTCGTTGGACGCATTATGAGTAAGTAAAATTGTGCAAGATATAATAATGACACAACGTAGGTATTATCTTTTTAATCTATTTTGACGGGCATTGGTAAAATAAAGACAAACCACAACTTATCTCATTCAACAATGTTGAACAGGTCCGGGTATGTTATACTACATTATAAACACCCCTAAAAGTAAAGTTCCTCCGAAGAAAACATCAAACCAGAGAGACAAACATCATCTATTCGATTCCATGTTAAAATTATCCAAATAAATACATTGGCATGACGACACAACTTTTAAGTTACAGGTTGAATGGACATAAGTATACTAAAAAGGCGTGAATACCCCTACATAAACATGTAACCACCGAAAAACACAAATTTAATTGCGCAGATACTAAAATACTAGATAGCGATAACAATTATCACAAATTAACAATTAAAGAAATGATACACATTAAAAAAGAAAAAATTGCGTAAACTCTAAAAACGACATTGAAAACATCTAAATAAGTAGCAGCAAGAGCGGTCTGCCTTTTAAAAAGATATATTCAAGGTGCGTACTATATTAATATGCAATATCTATAAAATGAACTAACTATTTTTATTTGAATGCATTTTCCTATAATGTATAAATTGACCAAAAATGTATGCATAATGTATCGTATTAATTTATTTATTATTTATTATCAGCAGAAACAACTACTCCGAGGGCTAATACCCCTACCGGCGTTGAATTATACTGCTGATTCCGTTTTCTCTGGAGATAAACATGCAATGTAATAATTCACACTAGAGCATTGTCAGGAATACCTCAATTCCTGGTTGGAGACATGTCTTGAATTGTATCAAGCTCAATGCTCCATGTCCACAACAATTCAACGCCCGTAGGAGTATTAGCTCTCGGAGTGGTAACAGTTGCTTCTGCTGATCCAGTCTTCTCACATATAGCTCAACACGGGGCTTGTCCAGACGATGGAGCGTTCTCGGTTCGAGTGACGGCTGATGAGTGTCTTCTTTCCTAGGCGCATCAGGGTATCAACAACATTCATAGATAGTCAGGTTCTCGTGGATGAACGCCCACACACGTTACTCTGATGAGTCCCGAAAGGACGAAACTATCGGGGGAAAGATTTTCGAAAGTCTCACTCTTGTCGTTGTATGTTCATTGTGGACATGGAGCATTGAGCTTGATGCGATTCAAGGCATGTCTCCAACCAGGAGTTGGGATAGTCCTGACATTGCTCTGGGTGTAGTGTGAATCATCACATTGCATGTCTATCCCCAGAGAAAGGCATCAGCAGTATAATTCAATGCCGGTAGGGGTATT